>JAVYIG010004316.1:0-165679 GCA_035222895.1 Strongylocentrotus droebachiensis | reverse complement strand
GTACCATCTTCGATGCCGCCAGGAGATGTCAAGCATGTGCTTAACTGGATCTTCCTTGCAGATACGTAGACAAAAGATTTCTGCCTAGCTGCGAACTAACGGCCCACTTCAAAGGGAAATATGCTTTTGTAATGATAATTACCTTTCGCTACCACTCGTTTGATAATACGAGCAGTACATAGTGTTTACCTATACAGGAGACAAAGCGAAAGGAAAAGGAGCAACATTTTCTGAAATAGTAATCAAAATTACTCGATTGGGCATGTGTGGGCACTAATCCGACGTATAACACCATAAAGAACTGTACATGAACAAATTCACTTTTAATTTTCGTGAGCCGCAAGTAATCGGAGAAGTGTCAAATTGCAGGTTTTAGGGCTGTGAATGTTTACTTTTTTCACAAATTAAAGCTGCTATCATACAATGCAAGCAGATTTCTTGACACAATTAGGCTCTTGTATTCATATTTTATCATCTGTTCGATTTCCTCCTTTTTAGTTCAAATAAAAAGTGAAATATTAAAGGTATTACAAAGTTTTGGTATGGGGTCATGAATTTGGTTCAAATGAACATATTGGAAGCGTATGCGATCTTACAATATTCAATAATCGTTTGTCACAGTTGAAATCGAGTCTAAAGTGATGCAATTTGTAATAATAAACTATTTATGTTGTATAACGCCCTCTCAAGACTGATATTACCTTAGCTTTAAAACAATGTTTCTTGATTACAATCGACCGATTTGCTATTCCCGTTTGGAAATTATATATCAGAACTGCATATTCTGAGATTTTCTTGGTCGCAGCTACCAAGGAATGGCCTTAGGCGCAATTTGAATTATTATAAATTTACCGGGAGCACCGGTAAAATTTGATTATTCTATTTGCTCGAAAGTAGAAGTGTTTTAGGGGCTAAATGTTTTAGTGTTTATAATACATCCACAGGGGCATCCAAATATATCAAACATTTAAAGAATAACTATCCATCCAATTTCAAAATTTCACCAAACTTTGGATTACCTTTAAAGGGAACGAAAAACCTTCATAACAAGTTACTTTTATTGTAAAGTTTAATATATTTGAATAAAATCAGTGAAAATTTGCACAAAATCGGGCAAGGAAAAAGGAAGTTAAAGCTTTTTTAAATGACTAGTCACTAGAGGGCGATACTTAATTTGATGGCATCATCTGTGGACAACTCTCCATGCCTTTTGTACATCAAATTTCATGTGTTTCCATCTTTCTTATGATTGAAATAATCTACTCCCCTGAAAGCAAGGTATAGAATGCAAAATGATATTTTACGTCACATGTTATGAAGTCGAATCAAGAACACAAATAAAACGAAGAAAACGAAAGAATTGTGAAATTGTATGTACAAAAGGCATAGAGAGTTGTCCACAGATGATGTCATCAAATTGAATATCGCCCTCTAGTGACTAGTCATTTCAAAAAGCTCTAACTTCCTTATTCCTTGCCCGATGTTTGTTCAAATTTTCACTGATTTTATTCAAATTGTTTAAACTTTACAATAAAAGTAACTTAGTATGAAGGTTTTGCTTCTCTTTAAGGATATTTCTTTATGACAAAAATCACTACTCAAGCTTTCCAATGATATTGGCGGCTTCGAACCTCGGACACCAAAGTTAACAGCACACCAGTAGATTATATTGTGCAACCATAGAAAACGGAAGCTGCTTGGAATAATTTGTTGCCATCTCTTAAAACTCCTTGGTTATACTAGTCATACAATAGTGGAGATTCCCTGTATATGCGGCCTACATTGGGATTTCACACAGTAAGGCCCGAATTCACAAAGGACGTTTGTCGACAAACCTCCTTTGTGAATTCGGGCCTCAATGTACGTTGCGCATTATCATGTCCGTAACTGAGGTCTGAGCCATGAAAAAACTTAGTAATGTAGCTGTTATTGTTATCATTATCATTTCTATTATTGTCACTGTTATCCGCGTATACAAAGTTCTCTAATCAGCCCATCGTAGATCAAAGTTGTTTTCATAAAAGTTCTAAATAAACCACCTTTCTTCTTACAATTGATTTCTTGGAACAAATTATTATTCTTTTTTAGTCCTCCATCCATGAAACCAAATAGAGCAAAGCACACGGATTTCTTGATCTCATGTATTTGCTTTGTCGATATATGAATGATTCTTTATGCTAGTACACTACAATGTAGTGATTATAATACTTATTATTATTATTATAATACACACAACACATAGGCATACTTACATGTCTCTATGCGGTAAAAAAAAAAAAAGTGCCTTTAAAGGGCCACTCTAACCAAAAACGGGCTAAAAATGACAAAAAAAGACATGTAGAATATTTTTTGACGGAGATTCGGAACATGACAATGATTTTTCTTAGAAATCATTAATTATTTTCGAATGTAGCTTTAAAAATGACAACTCAGAACGCTAAAAAAAAAAGCCAAGTTTCGGAGCTGCATTGCGCAATAGCACATGACGTCACTGCAAGAGCCTCTCCGGTGAAAAGGAGGGTGGTATTGGCATTAAAACGTCTTTAAAAAGGAAAACTATGATATTAATTGGAAAACAAACATTTATCCGAAAAATAATATGCACTTGATAATCTGTGTACGTTTCTGGCATTTTCGTCATTACTAAACTATGAAAATATCAAATTACCAAATCAGACATGCCCACAATGACGTCAAAAGCGTCGTCAAGCCACGTTACCGTATTACCCTTTTTTCGAGGGCGTGGCCCAGCAAGCGTGACATCTGTGAAAATGGATGATTATTATCATTCTTTTGTCAATTTAGAGATTTTCTGAAAATCAGAGGCTGGAATATTAATAATTAGAGGTTTACTTATGTTTTGAAAGGCTATGTTAGTTGGGTTAGAGTGGCCCTTTAATACGACTTATGTATTCATTTGCAAAGAGTTATGTGTAGATTCTTCTTCACCCGGTGTGCAGTTACAGTGAACACAGTTTCGTAATCACTTCAAATTGTATTGGAATCTTAATGTCAGTGTCCAATCATTTATGCATGTCATTCTGCTTTGTAATTGTTTAGTTTTGAAGAAAAAAACGGCCATTGATTTATGATTTAGTCTGTTCAGTACCTTGTGATCGTCACTTATTTTGATATAATACCGTCATTCGGGAACGGAGGTAAAAAATGGATGTGTGAAAAGTCCCTTCCGTAATGCGATCTAATTAGATACACACATCTTTGTCTAAAGTGCCTCTTTAAAAATTGTTTAATTCACTTGTTACCAATAATTGTATTTCAATAGCCAAGATGCGAAAAGCATACATTCCGTGTTGGTAGGTAGGTCAAGCCATAATTTTTGTCCTACCCATCAACAATTAATGTATGTAATTTGCATTCCGACTATTGAATGTAATTATTTATAACAGGTGAATTAAATAATATGCAACATGACGCTTAAAAAGATTCATGCATTAACTCTGATTACATTACGAAAATGGTCTGTTAAAAGATCATAACGTCATTTCGCAAGAAAAATAGACACATATTCAAATCGTAGTTAAGAGTATGTGCTATTATAATGTCCTTGATCATGAAAAAATATCTGACGATACATTCGCAAATATCAAAAATAGTTTTGTGTCTATTGTTGTCTTTTCTCTAACAATATAACCCTGCACCTCGATCTCGATTGCTTAAAAGAAACCTAGGTATTCTGTATTTTTCAAAAATGTGTCATGTCGTTCCAACCGTCACGATTATCGTGCGTTTTACACATTTTTTTCAAGCGGAACAGTTAGTTCCACGATAACAATAATCATGATAATATCTCACATTTGTATAGCGTGTAACGTTTACATTTCGATGCGTTTTGAAATGGGTTTGTTTTTCATTAAAAAAGTATCCTAAATCGGATCGTTCTTTGGCAATTTTTTTTTCTTTCAGTGTTACTTCGAACTATCGGGATATCGCAGGTGGATTATCGCGTCAGGTCTACGAATTTTCGTTAAAACATATAATAATAATAATAATCTGTTAAAGTCCACTCCAAATTTGATTAGGTTGAACCGAAAATGAAAATTATTTTTGCCCAATTGATCGTGAGCAGACACTGATCCAAACGATCGACGTTTGCTCTATCCTTATTGCTGGACTTGGCAGGTAGCAGCAACTCCCGTTTTTTAACGTATTTTGGTATGACGCGGCCTGGGGTTCGAACCCAAAGACCTCCCGGTTGTGAGTCAAACGCTCTACTGACTGAGCCAACACTTCGGTAATCCTCTTGCTGGAAAATTATAGGCTTGTATCAATGAGAAAATAAAAACGCAATATTTATATTGTGTATTGTGATAACTAAACCTAGGATATCTCTAAATACATAATTCAAAAGCTTATATCTAAATTATCCATAGTAATCCTGTTTTTAAACTAAAGCTGATTTATGTTCTCTCTGTGTGCACTCACTTCAATATAATTATGAATTCGTTAAGCTTTTGTGTATAACCCTTCAATAAAATGCAATATTAAAAGTGAATCAAGATTACAATTTACAAATATGGCGAAACAGATCAAAACCAGCTGTAAGTCTGACCTCTCCCACTACGTAATTAGGGCCCCCAGAAGAAAAAGAAAAAACAAATCTTGTTTATTCTAGCTTGGCTCACTATCCTTAGTAATTTACATTTATTTCAATAAAGATTGAGGAGGGTAACATATTCATCTGCATAGTACATAGTCTGTCAGATAGCTATCCACGAGGACAGACAAGTCTAAGTGAGAGAAAGCTGTAATTGAGAAAAAGAGGGTTACGAATGTAAATAAATGTCAGTTCTATCTCCAAAGAATAATTGTACATAAAAGGATGAAAGATGTTAATGTAAAAGCATGCAATTTTTAGGGATGATTACTTATTTAAAAGCAAAATCATGAATGCAGATTTTGAATAATTAAATCATTAATGCGGATTCTGTTCATAATAAAATGTCGTCTTCTTTTTCGAATTCAGGTACTTAATACTCAATGATTTCAATATTACATCATTTAAAACAAAATGGAAACAATTAATTATAACTCTGCTGACTTGATATGATGATATATACATGCAACTCACTCAGAATAATGCCAATATACACTGTTGGTCATAATGGTGGAATAATTATTTTTACCCCAATTTATGGAATGATTTTGACAATGATTTATTCCTAATAGATCTAGATAATAGTATACATTCTTGGATTTTATTGAATAATAATTTACGAGTGTTTGTTTTGCGTGGCTGCTAAAGCATGTGTGTGGTACTATGCTAATAAACTAGGAGACCTACGCCCTTAATTTATAACTGATAGTAATGATGATTAACTTTGCCTCAAAAAAGGGCATTAATATAGCTTATACAAATATATATTTAAAAAAAGAAAATGCAATAAATTATCAATAATTTATTGAATTTTGCCCCGATCCGTGTGGCCATGCCTTGAACCATAGACCTATTAGGAATAAATCATTGTCAAAATCATTCCATAAATTGGGGTAAAAATAATGATGTCATCATTATGACCATCAGTGTAATAATAAAACTGAAGAAAATAAATCCTACTCCCATCCACATCTCTTCACTATCACACAATAATTGGAACCTTACTAAGTTGGTTTATCTCTCTCTCCTCAGTTTGTTGGGGCACCGTCACATAACATTTTTAAGTACGCCAAAGCGCTATTTTTTACAAAGGTAAAGTGCCCCCTTTACTTCACTGCAAATAGGTGCTCCTTATCACCTCTGATAATTGTCCCTTTTAATTAAACAAGTGCCCTTTTCCCTAAGTGCCCTTTTTCCTTCTAAGTGCCCCTAGTCTTTTTAGTTAATAATACTAATAATAGCTAGTTCTTATATAAGGCTTTTCAGGACCGAAGGCCCTCTCAAAGCGCTTTACAGATATATATACTATTACCCCGGTCATAGGATTCAGGCTTACCCGCACACAATGTATGCACATTATCCACTCATTCCAGCCAGGCGTCTTTTTTTTACAAGCGCACACTTGCTAATCTAACCACATTAGCTTTCGCATCATACCGGGTACCCATTTAACACCTGGGTGGAGAGTGGAAAATGTAGATCAATGTCTTGCCAAAGGACATTAGTGGCGCGGTGGGACTTGAACCGCGAACCTTGTGATCCACAGTCCAGTGACATATCCACTCGTCCACGACACCTCTACAGTTAGAGCCCCTTCACCCTTTTGATAAGTGTTCCTTTTCACTTCTGATAAACGCTCAATCAAAATATGATGAGTGCCCTTTTCCTTTGTTATAAGTGCTTCTTTTTACCTCTACACTCTTCCCTTTTTACTTAGACACATGTTCCTTTTCTTTTCTAATAAGTATTTTTTCCCTTTTGATAAGCGCCACATTTTCTTTTGTTGTTACATTTGCTCCTAATTTAAAATGACTAAGACCAAATTTTACTTGAGGTTTACTAACATCATTCAAATTCGAAGACTTTTCTATCCTTAGACTTGGGGACGTAGTCTACTGACAAGTTAATCCATTAACCTGTCATTAAAGAACTACAATGCTTGAAATCCAGTTTGCACACAATGCTTGTTGCTATATCAGCAAGTCACGAGTAAGATCTCGGTTTGTCAAGAACAACCTTTCGTTCAAAAGTATGCATAAGGTTTGAATGTTCGTAAACTAGTCTATGATTGTATTCTTGAGTGGGGGTTCATATCACATTCTAGCTTTAATAGACCTCTAGACCTGTCATTCTACATGTTGTATCATTAATTAAAACATTTATAATTGATTGCTTCAATTTAGTTTACTTCATATTAAACTAAAATCGATTCTGTCAATTAAATTCCGTGTTAAAATGCATTCTTTCAATTTCATTTGTCAGTTTATTGCCACCTGGTTATTAGCATTCCTACACTTTAATTATTTCGTCTTAAAGCTAAAGACCAGTTATGGTCATGCAATTGCATAGTAAAAGAAACGTTGTGAAATCGATCAGAAAATGTTGATCATCTAGCATAGATGTACTGCAAGGTTCTGGAATCATCAAAATTATAAGAAATTTGGCAAAGTCTTCATAAAGTTAGAAGCACTGTACACAGAAAGATGTATATGGGACTACACACACGTGCGCGACACGTGCATTTGTATCCCTCAACAGGTCAGAGATATACTAATTTACCAAATATATCAATTAGTAGGCGGTTTCCCGTCAAAATTTGTATCGTCATGTAATATTTCAAACATATTCTTTCACATGATTGGTAATAAGGGCTTTCATTTCATTTTTTGAAATTGGGGCGTTTCCAATATTGGTCTTTACCTTTAAATAATACTATTGTTTGAACACACACTATAAAAGTTACACATTAATCTGATTTCAAAATACCCTAAATAAAAATACTGATATTAAATGAATACCTTCATTCATAAATTATTATAGTATATATATATATATGTTCCACTGAGACTTTACGTCTGACTTACTTCCGAATCCAAATTATTTTTAAAGACCCCCCCCCCCCCATCCCTCCCTCGCCCTAAACAGATGGATTTTCTGTGTGTATCATTCAAAACTATATCCTCATGCAAACACCAAGTCCGTCCTGTTTTATTAGCTCCTCCACCCACTCAGTTAACGGACTCGTCCAACCTGACACTCCCCGATGGAGCACAACAAAGCCGGAGTTAAAGATTCAACCTAAGCCCTTTCTTTATAAGGGCAAAGGCCAACACACCTCATAGTTCACAGAAAGGAAATAAGAAATAAACAAAGGCATTCACCGCAGGACCCATTGATTTCACGACGCTGCAATTGCAGTACACGAAATAAGCATGCATTGCGACATAATGGGGATTCCCCGCGTATTCGGCCTACCTTGAGATTGCACGCAGTCAATGGTGTATATACATGTTCGTTGCGATTTGAGCCTAAGATGTGAGTTATGAAACACCAGTATTCACAAATACATAGTTTGAACAGTTATTTAGCACTACATTCAGTGATTTATCTCTAAAAACTTGAAGGAAAAAACATGTGACAACATTTTTCAGTTACTTTCCGTATTAATCTCATTGATATCAATTCAATGTTAAATGTATTTGGTTTGGCTCATTTAATGATCGAAACAGATTAAATAAACAAATGAGTAATGTAGCCATCATTGTTATTATTGGTAGTTTCATTATCATCATTATATCTATTATCATCTTCATCGTCCTGATCATCATTTCATTTAATTGTGTTGTTTATTTTGTTTATGTTTTATCTAAACCATGTAACAAATATGTACACGTTTATCTATTGTATTGTTTCCGTTGTACAGGGCTCGCAAGTATCAACGGATTTCAACTAATGACGGGGCTATCCTGTCGAAATGGCACCACATAAAAAAGACTGCATTGTCGTACGTTCATACGCAAACACCCTGACCAATATTTAAATATATGAAAAGCTTGATTCCAAAAGGAGATAAATCCATTTTTATCTAAATTGAGTTTAGCTTAAAATAATATGTTTTTCTATATGGGAATAAAATACACTTCATCACATTCTGAAATTTCATCTTTAAATATAAACAAACACTGAAAAGGGCTACACAATTATTGAACAACTCATTCCAGTAATTCACCAATTTTACAGGAAACCTATCAAAATCGGAAAAATTGAGGACTATAACTTTGATTCCAAAAGGAAACAAGTCTAAAGAGTGACTTACTTAAAAAATTGTGCCCAATTTCTTTGCTGAACTTTGTTTTTAAACTAGCCTCCGGTTGAATCGCTAATAGACTAAAGGGAATTTGTTTGTCTTACTTGATACACGAAATCAAAAGGGATTTCAAAAGTGTCGCTTTTTTAGGGGGAAATGTGCGTTATTATATGACACATTACTTTACACTTAAATAAAGGTCATAGCTGGTATGTTACTCATTTTTTATTTCGAAAAGGCATTCGATTCTGTGTCTCATAAATTATTCTTTTAAGTGATTGTTTTCTTCCAATTTGGCCCATCTTTTCAAAGAGAGGGTTGAAATGTTTTATTAAAGATGCTTCTAGGTGTTTCCTTACTACTGTACAGATACACATCTAATAGGGCGAGGATGTCGTGCGAGAGATCCTTTGTCCCCGTACCTGTTTGTGATAGTGAGTGAAATACTTGGTAACATAGGCCTGATGCGTCACACACATTATTTCATTATATCACATACGAATGGAAAAACACTTAAACTGTTGCACTATTCAGACGATACTCTCTTTACACTTAACGGTAACATACACGATTTACAATAGGGACTTTTAGATTCGCACAAAGACGATAGGTCTGTGCCACGATCGACGTCCTGTTAATGCACTGCCGTGAATGGACGTCACACGTATCAGTACACGCAAATCTAAAAGTCCCTATTGTGCCCTTGGAATACTGTCTGACTTTGAAAATATCTCAAATCTCAAAATCAACATAGCAAAAACGCAAGTTATATGGATCAGGAAGCACAAGACTCATATAATAGAGATAGTTTACATGAATTTCAATTTAAATGGAAATCTAGGTATAGACTTTTCGAATGGGGACTTCCTTAACCGTTTCATGAAAGGTATATCCCTTGAAAAGTAAATTATTGCAGAAGAAAATCTCAATTAATAAGGACATATTTATAACATGCATATGACAAGTCATGAAATAGTGCATGCATCGCTCTTTGTAAAAATGTGTTAATGATAAATGAAGGAACCATGTAAAAGGGTAATAGAAAATAAAACTATCATCTTCTTTTTCTTTTCCCTCATTTTCGTTCTGTTTTGTCTCTGTCTCCCCTCTTTCTCCTCTTTCTCTCCTTCTTTCTCTCATTTCTCTCTCTTTCTCTCTCCATCTCTCTCTCTTTCTCTCTCTCTCTCTCTCTCTCTCTCTCTTCCACCCTTAATAACAGCCCTGCCATGTATCTCGACACAACCTGAGATCAGCCAGTCAACAGAGGACAATGGTGAGCTCGGGGTTTCAGTTTTACATATTATGTACAATTGTCTATGTTCCGTTTAATTGCTTATATCTATGTTATAGAATCGATGTTTTATAATGTCTAATTGTTCGAATATTTGTATGACACGCCATGGAAAAGTGCATGTATTGATCTTTTGTGAAAAACTACATTGATGAATGATTGAATAAGGAACACTGTGGAAGGCTGAATCGAAAGAAAACAAATCAATTTCTTGTTATTTATATTGTTTCTTGTCCTTTTGTTTCTCTCTGCCTCCTCCTTCTCTCACCTCTCTCTCTCTCTCTCCTTCCTCTCTCCCTTTGTCTTTATTTTCTCTCCTTCTTTTCCTCTCTCTCTCTCTCTCTCTTCCTCCCTTAATAACAGCCGTGCCACATCTCCCGCCACATCCTCAAGTAAAGATCGTCACTACATCAACGATAGAGATAGAATGGGAGGGGGCTTACGGCGGCGATGAGTCCGTGTGCGGTTTCGTCGTCGAGCTTAACACTTTGGAGACGACGGGCTTCTACAGAAGCCGAGCGAGTTGTTAAGTCTGTGACGACGGGCTTCTACAGAAGCCGAGATGTATCCCTAATTTATTGACAAAGTTTTCCAGCTTATTATTAGCTATTATGTGCTAAAGTTCTTTGAAGTATTAATTATATATATACATTTATCTCATCTATTAAAAAAATAATAAAGTTACGTGGAAAAAAATCGAGAAAAAGGTGATATCATTTCAACTTTACCCTAAGTTAGTGTTCGAATCAAAATAACCGTACAGCTGGAGACGGACGCGTACGTGCGCGTCTGTTCTACATTCTTGCCTTGATTCAAGGCTTTGGAATATTGGTTTTGTTAGTGAAGATGATTACATGGCGATTTTCCATCGGTGATTGGATGATTTCTGCTGGTCAATATGAGAGGGCGTTTTTTCCCACATTTCGATAGATGTATTGTAGTTATTCATATAATAATATTATTAGGCCTATAGTAGTCCTATTTATTTAAATTTGCGATTCGCCGTGTTTCACTTGGCTACAAATAACCGACCTTACTCGAAACTGTATAAGTATAAAAGTAGGCATTGATAAAAGGAGTTAGTAATTCTTATCCACTATAATTACCAGTGCCTTTTCATTTCATCAACTTGACCAATTTAGCGAATCATTCATGTATGGACCTCCTCTTTTATGAAACGCTTATCTCAGCTTATCTCAGGACCCTACCCTTTAGAGGAACAAACGAATGTAAAGAAGTATCTACTCTGGAAGATTACTGTTTTGAAAGAAGAGGATGTAGGATAATTGGCCGAGCTTTAGCAGAAGACAATCATTGTCATTGACAATAGGGGAATGAATGGAGGTATCGACCGATCTGCGCGTGCGGAGGTGCTTGCGCATTTTGTATTGTGAGTGTATTGAAAAGGAAAGACGTGAAGCTTCAGCAAAATAAGACGGCAATTTCCCTCAAAAATAACAGACCTTATTTTTCGTATTGAAGAACAAAACTTATATTTTTAGAAAGAAAAAAGTCTGATCTTTCATTTTTACATTTACTAAAAATCACGAAAATGACTGAATGAGGCGCAATGGTAGGCGAAAGTAGAAAGCAGCGCCAAATTTTCCATTACTGGCGATGTAACCGAAATCGCTCCGTCACAGGGGAAACAATCGCCATGCGCGGGGTCGCACTCAAAGGGTTAAATCTCCGGCTTCAACGTCGTGGATGAGTGTCGGATTCGTCCCCTTTAATGAGGACGTGGACGAATTCGAGTACACGGTTGAGAGACTCGATTCTAGCGCCCTCTACGGGATTAGCGTTATACTTATGCATTGTTCCGGGAGAAAAGGAGAAAGAGGTCCGGAGATTAGCCAGTCAACAAAGGATCATGGTGAATTTGTGGTTCGATTTTTACATACAGTGCGTCCCAGAAAAAAACGAAACCGAGTAGTATCGATGTTCTATCATGAGTGATTAAAACAAAATTGAAGGAAGGAAACAAAAAAGACATTTGGCGGGCGGTATCTGAATTTCGAAGAAAAATTTACATTTCTAGAAAGTTGAGTTTCTGCCCTTTCATATGACACCTCAATCAAGAAAAATGAGCAAGGAATGACAAAGTTCTGTTTGTTTAAAGTAGCCCTTACATTTTAATAATTTTAACAAACGAATTCGTTTTCACTGGGTGCCTGCCGTAGCAAAAAGCAGATTTGACAAAAGACTTAACTCCGTTTCGATGACAATCAGCCATGCATGAAGACTCTCGTCTACGGTTGATCGTAGCATCAACTGAAAGAGGAGACTCTAAGCTTTCTAAATATGTATCATTCATTAAGTATGGTTGTGATTAAGTTATGATAAAACATCGATACTTCTCGGTTTCGTTGTTTCTGGGACGCACTGTATATCAGTGCCTATCTTCGTTTACTTATATATATTTAGTTATATATATATATATATATAATGTGTCGCTTCGCGGCCGGGGATATTTTTTGTATTTTTTATTGTTTGAATATGTATATGCCAAGTCATGAAATAGTGCATATTTCGATTTTTCATGAAAACCTTTATGTCAATTAACATTAATGGAACCCTGTGAAAGGGTAAGCAGAAAAAAAAAATTCTTCATCTTCATCACCTTTTTGCTGTTCTTCTTTTTCTCTCTGGCTCCTCTCTGTCTTCCCTTTCCCCTTCTCTCTTTCTTGTCCTTTTTATTTCTCTCTCTTTCTCTCTCTCTCTCTCTCTCTCGCTCTCTCTCTCTCTCTCTTCCACTCTTTATAACAGCCCTGCCACGTCTCTTGACACAACCTCAAGTAAAGACCGTCACTACATCAACGATTGAGATAGAATGGGAGGGAACTTACGACGGCGACGGGCCCATTTGCGGTTTCTTTGTCGAGCTTAAACCGCCGGTTTCAACGTCGTGGATGAGTGTCGGATTCGTCCCCTTCAATGAGAACGTGGGCGATTTCAAGCACACGATTGAGAGACTCGATGCTGGCGCCCTCTACGGGATTAGCGTTATACTTCTACACTGTTCGGGGAGAGGAGGAGAAAGGGGTCCTGAGATTAGCCAGTCAACAGAGGACCACGGTGAGTTTGTGGTTTTATTCTACCAAATGTTTCTTAGAGTCCTTGTTCGATTTGCTTTTTTTCATGCCATTATGTGTGTAAATTATATTTGGTCAAGTCTTAATATCTTAAGTGTCGCTTCGCGGCCGGGGTTATTTTGAAATGCCTTATTGTTTGAATATTCATATGACGAGTCATAAAAAGTGCATATCGATCTGTTGTGAAAACTATTATGTTGAAGATTGAATAAGAAAAACCGTGAAAGGTTACATTAACAATTAATCACCTTCTTCATCTTTATATTGTTTCTTGGCGTTTTTTCTTCTCTGCCTCCTCTATCTCTCTGCGCTCTCTCCCATCTCTCTCTCTCGATCTCTCTGCGCTCTCTCCCATCTCTCTCTCTCGATCTTTCTCTCTCTCTGTGTCTCTCTCTCTTCCTCTCTTTATAACAGCCCTGC
Source organism: Strongylocentrotus droebachiensis (assembly GCA_035222895.1). Classification (NCBI taxonomy): domain Eukaryota; kingdom Metazoa; phylum Echinodermata; class Echinoidea; order Camarodonta; family Strongylocentrotidae; genus Strongylocentrotus; species Strongylocentrotus droebachiensis. The sequence continues at coordinate 152,174 of JAVYIG010004316.1, read as the reverse complement.
CACGTCTCTTGACACAACCTCAAGTAAAGAACGTCACTACATCAACGATTGAGATAGAATGGGAGGGAACTTACGACGGCGACGGGCCCGTATGCGGTTTCGACGTCGAGCTTAAACCTCCGGCTTCAACGTCGTGGATGAGTGTCGGATTCGTCCCCTTCAATGAGGACGTGGACGATTTCAAGCACACGATTGAGAGACTCGATGCTGGCACCCTCTACGGGATTAGCGTTATACTTCTACACTGTTCAGGGAGAGGAGGAGAAAGGGGTCCTGAGATCAGCCAATCAACAGAGGACCACGGTGAGTTTGTGGTTTTATTCTACCTAATGTTTCTAATTGTCTATGTTCAATTTGCTCGTTTTTATGATATAAAATTGATGTAAAAAAAAAAAAATTCGAGTTAGATATATCATATGTCGCTTCGCAGCGAACGGAACAGGTGTATACCTTCAATTAATAACAAAGGAACCCTGTTAAAGGGTTAATAGAAAAACAATATCTTCTTCTTTTTCATCATCTTTTTTCCTTTTCTTCTTTTTTCTCTTTGGGTCCTCTCTTTCTCCCATTTTCTCCTTTTCTCCTTATCTTCCTCTCCTTATTTATATTCCTCTCTCTCTCTCTCCCTCTCTCTCTCTCGTTTACTCCCTTTGTAACAGCCCTACCACGTCTATCTACACAACCTCAGGTAAAGAACGTCACCACATCAACGATTGTAATAGAATGGGAGGGAGCTTACGATGGCGACGGGCCCGTATGCGGTTTCGTCATCGAGCTTAAACCTCCGGCTTCAACGTCGTGGATGAGTGTCGGATTCGTCCCCTTCAATGAGGACGTGGACGATTTCAAGTACACGATTGACAGACTCGATGCTGGCGCCCACTATGGGATTAGCGTTATACTTATGCATTGTTCCGGCACAGAAGGAGAAAGGGGTCCAGAGATCAGCCAGTCAACAGAGCACCATGGTGATTTGGGGGTTTCATTTTACCGAATTTCTTGAAATGTCTATGTTCGTTTGCTTGTTTTGTTATATCATATAATTCGTGTAGAAATTAATTTTTGTCGAGTTAAATATATCTTATTTCGATTCGCAGACGGGGTTAGTGATATTTTATTTGTTTTATATGACAAGGCATGAAATAGTGCATGTATCATTCTTTCATGAAAACCATTAAGTTAAACAACAATAAAGGAACCGGGGTAAATAAAGGGTAAACAGGAGGAAAAATCATCTTCTTCATCTTCATCACCTTTTTGTTCTTCTTCTTTTCTGTATGGTTCCTCTCTATCCCCCCCCCTTTACTTCCTCTCTTAATTCACATTTCTCTCCTTTTCTCTCCTTTTCTCTCCTTTTCTCTCCTTTTCTCTCTCTCTCTCTCTCTCTCTCTCTCATTCTTCCTTCATAACAGTCCTGCCACGTCTCTTGACACAACCTCAATTAAAGAACGTCACCACATCAACGATTGAGATAGAATGGGAGGGAGCTTACGACGGCGACGGGCCCGTGTGCGGTTTCATCGTCGAGCTTAAACCTCCGGCTTCAACTTCGTGGATGAGTGTCGGATTCGTCCCCTTCAACGAGGACGTGGACGGTTTCGAATACCTGATCGAAAGACTTGATGCTGTCGCCCTCTACGGGATTAGCGTTATACTTCTACACTGTTCGGGGAGAGAAGGAGAAAGGAGTCCTGAGATCAGCCAATCGACAGAGGACCATGGTGAGTTTGGGGGGGGGGGGGGGACATTTTACCAAATGTTTCTTGGAGTCCCTGTTTTAGTTTGCTTGTTTTTTACTTTAGAATTAGTGTAAAAAATACATTTGTCGAGTTAAATATAGGGTATGTCGCTTCGCGGTCTTTTTTTTCTTTCTGTAATATATACCGTATGTTTAGATACTAGGCCTCTGATTGGTTAAATTTGCAGGCATGAAATTCACTACGGACTGCATGGCGGTATGGTGAGAGATATTGACAGGGCATAGTTATATGTCTTTGTTCGCGCGCGCGTAGATATGGCACTTTAGATACTCGGACGCGCGGCCGGCACCAAGCATTTATGCACACAACGAACGAAATTTCGAGAGAGCGATCGATGAGAATGACGTTATGGTACCGTATTTTATTTGTCTTTCAAATTAATTCTGCTCACGAAGGATGCAGTATATAAAACGAATGTTGGCTGATTGTTTTTCGCGACACGGTAAAAGCAATGACCCCCGGCTCTCTTACGATTTCAAAACATGTTTGGAATATCAGAATACAATGACCTTTAAGTGACAATATTGAGAGATGGATTTGGTAGCTAGATAAATCACACTTCATTCGAAATGTATGAACAGAAGTATGTACATATTCAAAGTCGGAACGAATGGTGAGGTTTTATATTATTTACAAGATCTTATACTTTTGACCGATCGATTCGCTTGAACGAATATCCAAATTTGTATCGCTTGAATTCTTTTATTTTATTATTCCGTTGGGTCTTTATTGAAATGTGTCTTATTAAGACGCCCCCTCACCCCCCCCCCCCCCCCCCTCAACTTCGCTATGCCCCTCGACTGTCATCTTAGGGCATAGAATATTGGCGAGCTCACCTCGGGCTATAGTTTGTTTACCGTGCCCCATCAATGCAGGCAACCTTTGTATAATATTGCATTGTTTGAACATTTTTATATAAACAAGTCATTGAATAGTGCATGTATCAATCTTTCAAGAGAACCATTATGTTAATTAATAATAAAGGAGTCACGTGGAAGGGTAAATAGAAGAAAAAAAATCTTATTCTTCTTCATCATCTTCTTTCTTCTTTTCTTTTTCTGTCTGGCTCCTCTCTGTCTCCATTTTTCCTCGTCTCTTTTTCTGATTTTGTTTTCCTTCACTGTTTACCTTTCTTTTCTCCATTCCTCCGTTAAAGGTAATGCAAAGTTTTGGAAAATTTTAAAAATTGGATTGATAGTATCTTATTAAAATAATGATATATTTAGATTCCCCTGTGGATTTTTTATAAGCACTAAGAATTTAGCCCCTAAGACACTTCTGCTTTTGAGATATTGAATAATCAACAATTTACCGGTTCTCCCGGTATTTAACATATTTCAAATAGCGCCTAGGACCATTTCTTGGTAGCTGCGTCCATGAAAATCTCATAATATGTATTTCTGATATATCATTTTCAAACGAGAATAGCAAATCGATCGATTGTTGTAAAAAAAACAAAAAAACATTGTTTTGAAGCTAAAGAAGTATCAGTCTTGAGAGGGCCCTATACAACATAAAGAGTTTATGATATACAATTTCTTAATTTTAGACCTGATTTCAACCGCGACAACAATCTTTGAATATTGAAAGATCACATATGCTTCTAATTTGTTTATTTGACCCAAATTCATGACCCCATTCAAACAATTGTTTATAACAGCCCTGCCACGTCTATCGACACAACCTCAAGTAAAGGTCGTCACTACATCGATGATTGAGATAGAATGGGAGGGAACTTACGACGGCGACGGGCCCGTATGCGGTTTCGTCGTCGAACTTAAACCTCCGGCTTCAACGTCGTGGATGAGTGTCGGATTCGTCCCCTTCAATGAGGACGTGGACGGTTTCGAGTACACGATTGAGAGACTCGATGCTGACGCTGTCTACGGGATTAACGTTATACTTCTGCACTGTTCGGGGAGAGAAGGAGAAAGGGGTCCGGAGATTAGCCAGTCAACAGAGGACCCTGGTGAGTCTGGGGTTAAATTCTACCAAAGCTTTAAAGTATCTATGTTTAGTTTGTCTCTTTGTTTTTGTGATATAGCATTAATGCAAAAGTCAGATTTTGTTGAGCTAACAACCTTATGTGTCGCTTTGCGGCCGGGATTATTTGGTAATATTTTATTGTTTGAATATGTATATGAAAAGTCATGAAATACTGCATTTATTGATCTTTCATACAAACCTTTTTTGTTAACTAATAATAAAGGAACCCTGTGAAAGTGTAAAGAGAAAGAAAAATCAACTCCTTCTTCATTATCGTTTGCTTCTTCTTCATTTTCTCTCTGGCTCCTCTCTGTCTCCCCTTTACCTTCTCTCTTTCTCTCATTTTGTCCCTCCTTTTTTCCCCTCTCTATCTCTCATTCTTTCTCTCTCTCTCTTTCCCACTCTTCCTCTCTTCACAACAGCCCTGCCACGTCTCTCGACACAACCTCAAGTTAAGAAAGTAACTACATCAACGATTGAGATAGAATGGGACGGAGCTTACGACGGCGACGGGCCCGTATGCGGTTTCGAAGTCGAGCTTAAACCTCCGACTTCAACGTCGTGGATGAGTGTCGGATTCGTCCCCTTCAATAAGGACGTGGACGGTTTCGAATACCTGATCGAAAGACTTGATGCTGGCGCCCTCTACGGGATTAGCGTTTTGCTTCTGCACTGTTCAGGGAGAGAAGGAGAAAGTGGTCCGGAGATCAGCCAATCAACAGAGGACTATGGTGAGTTTAGGGTTTTATTTTTATACCGAAAGTGTCTATGTTGTAATTTTGTATTGTTTTAATATGTATATGGCAAGTCATGAAAAGTGCATGCATCGATGTTTCATGAAAACTATTATGTTTATGAATAATAAAGGAACCATGTGGAAGGGTAAAAAGAGGAAAAAATTATCTTCTTCATCTCCATCACATTTTTGTTGTTCTTCTTTTTTTGTCTGGCTCCTCTCTGTCTCACCACTGTCTCCCGTTTAATTTCTCTCTCTCTCTCTCTTTCTTTCTTTTTCTCTCCTTAATTTTCCTTTTCTCTCTCTCTTTCTTTCTTTATAACAGCCCTACCACGTCTTTTGACACAACCTCAAGTAAAGATCGTCACTGCATCAACGATTGAAATAGAATGGGAGAGAGCTTACGACGGCGACGGGCCCGTATGCGGTTTCGTCGTCCAGCTCAACCTTCCAACTTCAACGCATTGGACGGGTGTCGGATTCGTCCCCTTCAATGAGGATATGGACGGTTTCGAGTACACGATTGAGAGCCTCGATGCTGGCGCTGTCTACGGGATTGGCGTTATACTTCTGCACTGTTCCGGCAGAGAAGGAGAAAGGGGTCCTGAGATCATCCAGTCAACTATGGACCCTGGTGAGTTTTGAGTTTGAGCATCTGAACTAAACCATTCATATATATTTTTCACTTACATGTAAATGGTCTTGCGTAGTGCATGTTTCTTTTATGTGATAAAGCAGATGTAAGGTGTGCGGTTTACAATCCTGGACCTTTGTTGCCTTTCGTTTACACGCAAAAAAAAAGTCGTGCGAAGGATTTTTCGGTGGTTCACCTTACCACGCATTTATGAACGATGCAATCTGTGAACATATTGTACCAAATAATATTAACAAGTATATAAACAATTACAATGAGGTGCAAGGTTAAAATGTCGGCGATAAAACATTCCAGAGATTAATACTAGAGAAGAAAAGTCAGAAGATTAATTCATTCACTTTGCAATCGGGCCTATTATGCTTCAGTTATACCTTTGCGTATTTGGCTTGCGTATTGCTGCGTTTTAATTGATTTGATTTGATTTGATTTATTGGTTTATGCATCTTTTTTTTTTTTTTTCATCATACATTTTCATGAACATAATATGGCTTGATACAATATTTCAAGTGTATATAATTTTATACAGATAATAAACAATATTAAACAAATATATTGAATTTAAACATATACATTGAATGCATAATTAACATACATTAGATGCAGGAGGGCTACAGAAATAAGCAAAGTAGCTTGACGTGCCGGCAGCCCTCAACTTAGATACAACAATACAAAATAAAAATAAAAAAGAGTGACTTGCAGAAAAGGAAAGGGGAGAGAAGGAGGAGGAGGAGAAGCGTTGTTAATAATACAATAAATATCATACATCTGCTGATTGAATGCAGGTTCTTTTATGAATGGAAAAACGATGCTAGGTCATGGACGATTACACATCATTGTTGAATATAGAGTCAATGTACACACGAACATGAATACAGTAGAATTACACACGCCATGATCAATACTTAGACAATAACATAGTTTTAACTGCCTTTTTAAAAGAATACAATGTCCTAAGGTTTCTTATTTCAATGGGCAGAGAGTTCCAGATGTCTGGGCCGGCGTGTCTAATGGATTTGAGAGCCAATGCGGTTTTTGGATTTCTTGAATGGAATTTTTCAGTTTGTCTTGTGGGGTAAGAGTGGCAAGCCGTTTTAAGATGTATTCCTATTTCTTCATATGAAGAAATCAAATTCTTGATATGAAGAATGACCATTGCTTTAAAAAAAAATCATTTCTTGATATCAAGAAAATTGGGATAAACGTTCAAACGGCTTAATTGCAATACATATGCAAGCCAAATACGCAAAGATGTGTCTAAGGCATAATAAGCTGCGATATAAGTGATTCGATTTTTTTATAAAGTGATCGGACAGGCGGTCAGATGGAAGACCAAACTATTGTTTCCTCAACCGTAGAAACTTTAAAATTCTCAGTTTTTATGTTTCGTTTTGATAGCAATATTTCTAGTCTTTGTATGTGCTTCTGGGCTCATTTTCATACTACCTTGCTAAGGTCAACTCAGTTAGCCTGTGTTATTAATTGAAAACTAGCCTAGTGATATTTTAATTAGTATAGGCCTTGGAACTTGTACGTAAGAAGCTTTGCGATCAATTACAAAGTTTATCTAACAGCTGCGATTGATTTATAGTTAGTCGTGTAAACAATATGTACATGCAGCGATTATCTTGATTGGCCATTATAATGTTGCTTTTCTTTTTACCGAAACATATCCACAGAACCCGAAGACGATCATTTCTGTATTGCTGTAGCTACGTCCTCCTTCATATTTTTCGTGCTACTGGTCATTTTTATTAGGTAGGCTTGTGATCTTTTTGTAAAATCGCTACATGCAGTCAGAGAAAAAATACACACATTTAAATCCGTATGTACAGTTATTATAATATTGAATTTTGGATATGAAGTGCTTAACATTATACTGGTAGGATCAAACATTTAGCATCTTATAGTGCGCTTGAATGCATACACATCTGATAATTTGTCTACATATGTAGCCACTGTATTACTTTTAAGACGAACAGAAGAAGAAGTAAGAAAAGAACTATGAACAGTTGCCCTTACATAAATAATAGAACAAAAGCAGGAGTGACCTTTGCTCTTACTTTTATTTGACTACTGTTATAATCATGTTATTTTCGGTCATCCTCAGCATCACGCTTTATTATGTTTAACCTTCATCAATACAATAAAAATGCGCTACTCATTTAATAGTAGACTCATATGTATGCATTATATACTCACAAATAACTTACACTTGCATAAAGAATGTTTACTTATATTATAAAGATTCTTTTTTTCATCATGTAAATATACTTTTGTAAAAATGCGTTTGAAGTGGTCAACCAATTCAATTCTCTTGTTTTATTGTTTTGTTTCATTCCTACTTAATCTGCAGCTACTGCGTTTATAGACGTCGTGGTAAATCTCATGAACAGTTACCAACCAGTGAAGCGGACAACACTTGAATATGACGTTAGGTGACTTCTTCAAATTGACTCAACTTAGTTGAATATAAAGCAGTGAAAACACACAGCACAACGGCATTTCACAATTATGAACTTTTAAGAAAAAAATCCCAGTTGTAAACTACCTAATGTTGAATATAATAGTCCAGTAGACGGTACCATGTACATGACCTGGAAAGTTTTAGTACAAGGTTTTTGTTGTTGATTCGTGTTCTAGATGAGTAATGAAGTAAATTCAGCTTGGTTGCCAGCTTGGCAACCTTGGGCAATTTTCGTTATAGCCTATTTAGCCTAATCATCTAATCAGCATTAAACCCTGTATTAGTCATATCCATGTTTTCAGGCCGCTTCCTGGTTAAGATTAGCAACATTATTACATATTGCACATATATGCTAATTAGATTATTATGCTAATAAGGCTAATTATACTACATTTACATGGAATATGTTCTCATGAATTAATGTGTAGTCTTTCAAAAGTGACTTACAAGGTTGCATTGCACCATTTTCAGGCTATATAGATAAACAATGACAATGAAGTCTATACATGGTCCATATACTAATTAGCTCGTTATGCTAATTATGCTATCTAAGGCATTTGCATTACTTAAAAATAGAAACTGGTGTCATAAATGAATTCCTCGTCATAGACCACCTTTGAAAAGTTTTTTTTTTCAGGCTTCCTGGATGAAGATTAGCAACATTATTACATACTGCACATATGCTAATTATATGATTATGCTAAATAGGCTATAACAAAAATTACCCAAGGTTGCCAAGCTGGCAATCAAGCTGAATTTACTTCAATACCCATCTAGAACACGAATCAACAAAAAAACCTTGAACTTAACAAATTGTCCAGGGGGGTGTTTCACAAAGATCCTAAGTTGAACTTATCTTTAAGTTGGACTTAACAATTATGGAAAGCCGTTTGCATCTATGAACATATTTTGTAAAAAGATATTTTAAAAGGCAAAAATGTTGAATCATATTATTATTATTTTCTATTATCAAGGAGATTTCATGTTCTTGATGTGGAATTTATGAAGAGTCTAAATTACTTGAATTTTTGCTTTTGAATAAATTTATTTTAAAGCTACAACCGGCTCTCCATAATTTTTAAGTCCAACTTAGAGTTAAGTTTGACTTAGGATCTTTGTGAAACACCCCCCAGGTCTGAACAACTTCTACCGGACTATAAGGGCATATTTAGAACATGTTAAGAGCTAATCTTGAACTTTGGTATTGGAATCGCATGTCGTATATCGTATTACACTATACTCATGAATATACACAGATGTTTATGCGAAAGGAGATAGTGATAGAGATGAAAAGTAAAGTTTTAATGAATTATTTGACGATTTAGATGTATAATTCGATAGGTATTGACAGCCTTTCTGTAAAATTGTACATTTTTTTTTTTAGGGGGGGGGGGGAGGAAGTTAAAGAGCTTGTTGTTGGAAGTTTGAACGAGGTTCTTCATAATTTAGAGGTGTCATTGTCACAAAACATGCAATCCTCACTTTATTGTCCAAAAAGAGCGATAGATTATTTTAAAGACCATCTATACTAGTTTGGCTAGAAGGAATTAGACCACCCGGGGTGGTCACTGACAGGTGGCTATCTCATCAACACAGCTCTCAATTAACATAAGAAAAAGAGGATCATGGGGGACCAATGGAATTACATAGGTGTTTCAGTATAATTGTAATAACAGAGACGTGAATGTCTAGGAGTCCCTATTTTTACTTTGGTTTACTTTGTACTTGGATGGAATTAAGATATGTAAATACAGCCATGGTTAAAAATAGTGAAGATGAAATATTATGAAATAAGAGTAACATTAATTTTGATAACCAGGTATTTCATTTCGAATTATGGGGTAAAGTTTGGATTTTTAAAATAATACATATTCTAAGTTAAGGACATTAAAATGATGTGGATTTCATGTGTCAAAAATATTGTTTTCTTTCAATATCCAAAATTGTGGGTTCATGAATTACGTTATGGTTTGTACCAAAAACATCACTCTAATTGTATACAGTATGGTATTTATATTTCAAATATCAGGTCTTAGTAGTTCAACTCATTATTTGTGCAGAAAGAAACAAGAAGAGTCTTTTGTAAATAACGTTTGGTTAGTGCCCTCCGAATTTAATTGGAATCCGGTATTAATGTTTAAGTTAAATGCTGTTCGAAATAACAGAATGTAACATTTTTATTTTAAATTTGTACACGTGTTTTTTACCTTACAAATGTATCCAATATTAATGGAAAATTAGAAATGATTATGTATCTGAAGATTGTGATACCATTGCAACATCACGGCATATGTTGCTATAGTGTAAAAACATAATTGCATTTCAGAAAATTGTAACATGTTTGATACATTTATTTTTTGGATTTGATATTAACATAAATGGAAAGATTTTAGTGATTATATAATTATGAAATAGGCAAATTGGAAAAGAACTTGGTAAATATTTTGATTAAATTTGCAGAAGTTGTTATTTATAAGAACCTTTGGAAACGAAAATCAAAATTGATGGTAGAACTCTTTAATTGATTTGAAGTATGACTCGATCTCCTCGCATTCAAATTCTAAAACAACAACAAAGGTTAATACAAAAATGTAAAAGCTTTGATTTGTATGATAAGATAATGTTTTAATTGTGTATGTATATATATGTTATTGTGAACGCTGTAGATTTTGAAAAAAATCATTGAAAGGGTTAAAAAAAAAACATTGTATTGTTTCTTGTATAATTTTGTTTAATGTGAAGTTTGCATGTACGCGTTTATGTGCAACTGAACTGTAATTTTGTAAAATGCATTATCTGACCATGCTTGTCAAGAACTGTAATGTATATTATACCATTTTTGTTTACGTGTACTTATAGGGCGTGGTAGGGATAAGCACGGTAAAACGTTAAAAAGGGGCAACAAATGTTTATATAATCATGATTGACAATTTTCCTAAAGGTATGGTGGCAAAATATTTATTATTCGCTAATTTACAATCAATTTTCTTTTCAAATTTGAATTTTGCAAACTTCCAGTATTTTATTCCCGCCTAAACTTGTTATTGACCAAAGTAAGTGCTTCTATTTTTACTTAGTGCGAGGAAACGTTGATCTTTAACTGTGCACGCACTTTCATGCACTGGTCTTGCTACGACTAATGTTGAGATGAGTTTTCGAGGGATTGCAAATTCACGCTAGGGGCTATGATAAATAAAAGTTAGAACTAGTTCATGTATCTGTGTTTACTGTGTAGATTTGTGACTATTTGTCAGTTATCATTTATCACACATTATTGTTTGTAAATCTGTTGTATAACGTAAAATGGCTTTGTACGTATGCTGTTACATTCTAAAGTGTCCTTTCCAGCCCAAACTGAAAGTCACACTTAATCCAATAAAGAAAATTAATTAAAGTAATGACAAAGTTTCTATTTGCTTCCATGTGACTTTACTCAACAAAGTGTTCTAGCTCCAGCAGCTGTGGCGCTGCTTGTATTCAAGATTCGAGGATCTTACCAGGTATCCATTTACCCCTCCCCCTTTGATCGTGTGGTGAAAAATGTACATTAATTTCTCGAGGGAAGGGAACTCCGTAACTTGTAATCTACAGTCAAGATACATAATCGAGGGACCATAACACGTGATAGGCCCATCAGCTGTGAATTATTGTAAAGGCTAAAAATAAAGGCGTTGGTGCAACATTTTAAAGATCAACATCAAACTGTAATGACTGAAGAAGAAGAAAAGAAAACCCAGCAGGTTCGCAATTGCAAGTTTCGTTAATGTTTACTTTCGAAGCACGACCATATATTATACTACTAGGGGGGGGGGGGGGGTAACCTGGAATGACATTGCGCAATCGTCTACGCTTAGACAGCTTGTGGGGATTCCCATGAACGCCGCATGAATTGGCTTTTAGAAAAGGAGCAAATATTCAACTTTGAAAAAAAGAGCCCTTTTTAAAAGCAAACCGACAACAACAAGCACTGTGTCACAAAGCATTAACAATAGCTGATAGAGACTGGTGTGATGTGAGATGAATAGAGAGTGAGAAGCAGGTGACGGGCTGAACAAGGTACATACGGGTAGTAATAAGTAGTGGAGGCATGTTTTTCAACACGTTAAATAGCGACATAGTAAGATAGCTTGCATCCATTTGCATGCAGTGCTATGTGCATCACGCAGGGTTGGGGTCATGGTTAGAATTACGGTTAGGGTTATGGTTAGGGTTGTAATTACGGTTAGGGTAAGTGTCAGGATAATGGTTAGTGTTAGGGTAATCGTAAGGGTAAAGCCCTCCCCCCCCCCCCATTCAGTGTTATTTAGGGTACGCATATGCATGGGCGGCGGTCCCGGGGGTCGGGGGGACACTCCCCCCCCCCAATACTGAAAAAAGTATAATTTATTGCTTGTTTTTATACTATAGCTTTGCTAAGGAATGTAATTTTTTAACACAACAACACTTCAAAACCTTTGAGAGGGTATTCACTTTCGTCACCTTCACCCTCTCATCCACTATGCTCCCTTGCACTTGCGTATTTGATGGGGGGGGGGCTTAATGTAAGTCCCCCCTAAATAAAATTCAAACGTGGTTTATTTCTCATTCGATATCAGTAAATTACAAATGTTGCTGAAATTTGCATTTTCCCTGAGCTTCCGGGGGCTCTGCCCCCTGGACCCCACCAAGGGCCCTAAGGAAGGCCCCTGGATGTTCATCTGATCGTAATTTAATGCCTTAAACTACCTGAGCTTCGGGGGATCTGCCTCCTGGACCCCACCAAGGGTTATAAGGCAGGCCGCTGGATGTTCATCTGATCGTAATTTAATGCCTTAAACTCCTGAGCTTCTGAGGGCTCCGCCCCCTTTACCCCACTCCAATTAGTTACCTGCATGTCAGTGCATTTCACAAATAAGGTAACACAAAATGCTCATCTGACAGTAATTAAATACCTAAAACCCCTAAGCTTCCGGGGGCTCCGCCCCATGTATGCTCATCTGACCTTAATTGAATGTCTAAAACCCCTGACTTTCATGAAACTACGCCCCTTGACCCACCCCCCCCTCCCGGGGCTTTGCCCCTGGACCCCACGCCAATTTACGCTCTACTTGCTTCGCTCTTTTTGCTCTACCTAAACGTAAATACCTTATTCCCCCCTCCCCACTTTGAAAAACGTTGCCAGGGCCTGCGTAACATGTTAGAGTGGTGGTGATGCAAATTTTTCTGCTCCCAAAAAAGTTTTTGCTCATTACGCCACAGGTCCCTCGTCCCTCGATTTTCATCTCTCCCCCCGGTCATGTAAAGAAATCGCTGCCCCTGCGCATATATGCGTGTTCCCAGCACCCCCCCCCCCCCTTTCAGCATAAGTCCCGTATGTAAAGTCAATACGGGTAGACCTTTTTCTGTTGTTACGAGACGGAGATTTGGGGAACACGAATGCGGTCCCTCCGTTCCCAGAGTGTGAAAGGGGGGCGGGGGGCGGGGTAAAGGTAATGGTCAGGGCTAGGGTTGAGTTCTATTTATTGTTAGGGTTGTGACAATTATTAGAAACGTGCCTGTACAGCTGGTGAACTAGCAAGTGCCTACCTTGTGGGAAGCGCACCTCTACGCACTCGTGGGTCAATTCATAGATCTCTTAATCATCACCATCACCAGTGACAAAAAATCATCCATACCCCCACACCCCCTCAATAATAACAAGCACAGGAAGCAATATGCTTAAACAGAATCCTAAACGTGTTAGCTGAGAATATAGTCTGATGATCATATCTATTAAATAACATTCTCATTCCTGGTCTTATGTTTAGGCAAAGATTTAAAAGAGCTATTTTGTTGAAGGAATTTCATTTACTCACATTTAATTATTCATGCATTAAAGGTAAAATGTATGGACGTGAAAAATCTATTGTATAATATAAATCCAATTATTGTTTTAAAACAAATTAATTAGATTGTGTAATATGTTGGATATGTAAATATATATATATATATATCTAAACAAATTATACAAATGTTTGAAAATTGATAAGTAGAAACCGAAAATGCTTCTATGTGATCCAATGATTATTCTTGATGACTGATTTATTGAATGGGGCTAACCTACACTAGCGTTTGCTATTTGTTGCCTCCATTTGGCACTTATTTATAGATATATATTCATGCCGAATTACAATACATATGAAATTGGTAATTAATGAAATGAATTAAAGCATGAAGAAACCAAATCATGTCATTTGGTGTAAAAGGGCAAGGCCTTAGGGCGAACCCCCTTGACGTCACATTGCAATTATGCCATTGGAGTCTGCTTCGAATGGAGTCGAATATTGCAGTTTATTTGCCATTGTATTGACAGCTCTGTGTTGACTCCGATGCCTTCTTCCGCTGCCACGCTTCAAAAGAGATCACTCTTGACTGTACAATACCTTTCAACGCGTATTTTATCGATAAGCCTCGAATTCAGTTGAGGTCTAAAGATAATAATAATAACATTGGGTTGTATAGCGCTCATATTTGTCAGACTTGACACTCCTGGTGCTCCCGATTATTACACTGGCTTTAGCGCGGCTGTCGTTAAGGCGCTCTAGCACTTCAAGTAATTATTTCCTGCCAGGTACCCATTTATATCACTTGGGTTGAGTGTGGCACATATAGATCTATGTCGTGCCATATGCCAATGGTGCAGCGGCGGGAAACGGACCGCGAACTTTGTGCTCCACAGTCCGTTGATGTATCCACTCAAACAGAAAACCTCTGCAAGAGTGAAAAGAAATCTCGACGTGTTGAGCTCTTTTTGACTGTTGTCATCGTTATACTAGGCGGTAAGTATTTGTGAATAAAAAATATTCAAGTACACCGTCGCCCATAATGTTGGAACGATTTTTCCTAACCTCTTTTCATGAAATGATTATTGTCACAATATTGTCTATTCTTGATAGGTGGATTTTGATATATTCTCTGAACTTTATTGATCAATCTGTATGTCTCTTTAGCTTAGATATAGATTTCCAAATTTTATGTTGCGCATTAAATATCCTTACCAAGATACTGATAGTATTTGATAGAGAATTCATTTCATGTGAAAGAATAATAATTTATATATTGTCTTTTTACTTAGTTCATGGAGCAGTGCGCCTGTATCTAAGCTCGTTCAAAACCGAAAATAACAACCCAAGTGAGTATTAATATATTTTGATAGACGTAATGTTTATTTCACAAAAGACCTGATCGATAGTGAATGAGAGGGTTATAATTTGTTTGACTCATAAAACTGATTTCATTCATTATTTTTTCTTCAATCGTAATTTATGAACTGTACATTTATAAGTTAATTGAATTATTTCATTATGACGAAAAAGAATTTATTTATTAATTTATTTCTGAATTGTATTTTTAAGAATTATTTGTGTTGTGTTGATACGAAGTAAACAAAAAATGCTAGGGCACGTGCGTATGGGTGTGGGCTGTAAGCATGTAAATGCTCGTTTATACCTAAAGCTATGGTCACAACCTCTTCCAAAGTAGCCTGCTCGGCGGCCTGGCCGCGAGTTTTTAGCCAATTTCGCCCGGGCACCGCTTGTTTTTAGGGCATTCGCCGGCGCCTAATATAGCACATCGACACGGTTTTGATCCTGGGGCCTCACAGTTACGAGGCCATTGCTTTGCCACTGAACCATGACTGTAAGCAGAGGGGGCTAGGATAGGGGGCAGTTCCCAAAAATAAAAAATAAAAAAAGAAAATGAATTCAATTTTCAATAATTCATTGAATTCCCCCCGGTCCCCAACATAACAAAATCCTCTGGAAGTCGAGCACCGTTACAATACGTAATACAATGGCAACATTCAGTTTGCTATGTCAGACATGCTGTAGCATCACCAGGAAGACAAAGGCAATGATGATGTATTGTACATAATGTATGGAAGCATGCAATTATATTATGAACGTGTGC
This sequence comes from Strongylocentrotus droebachiensis, assembly GCA_035222895.1. NCBI lineage: Eukaryota > Metazoa > Echinodermata > Echinoidea > Camarodonta > Strongylocentrotidae > Strongylocentrotus > Strongylocentrotus droebachiensis. Next base: position 136,647 of record JAVYIG010004316.1, on the reverse strand, counting down.
TAAGCTGTGGGAAATTACATTCCATTGTCTATTCTAGAATATTAGATTAGTCTGACATGTCTGACATAGCAACTTATATGTTGATATTGTTTGTGGTATTGTAACAGGTGGTCAACTTTAATAATAATAATAATAATAATAACAACATTTATAATGCGCACATATCCACCCCAAGAGATGCTCAAGGCGCCTAACAAGGTAAGTACATTGAACGAAAATAATTTAACATAATTAAATATAATTCAACAACGTTAATTACATCAGATTTTGAAATACACTACGTCTTAACTAAGGTATTCAGACATTAAATAGGTTTTCAATTTTTTTTGGAACACATTTTGATAGGCTGACATTTTGATTGAATGGGGTAGGGAGTTCCATAACCGGGGTGCAGCAGCTGTAAAAGCGCTGTCTCCCCAACTCCTCTTTGTTCTTAATTGTGTTAAATTTGTTGAATTAGAGGAACGAAGACCTGCACGAGAACTTAAAGAGATATTAAGAAGAGAGGAAATATATTCAGGGACTGATCCATTTAGTGAACGGTAGGTGAGTAGTAGAATTTTATATTTGATACGCTGTTCTATTGGAAGCCAGTGAAGTTTCTTGAGTATTTGAGTAGTATGGGTCTAACGTTTAGATTTAGTGACAAGGCGGGCAGCTGCGTTTTTAACCTTTTGTAGTCTGTGAATTTGGTATTTAGGAAGTCCATAAAGGAGAGAGTTACAGTTATCGAGATGAGATGTTACAAAAGCATGAATCAATTGTTGAGTGGTTTGGGGGGTTAACATTTTCCTTATAGCGCGAAGATTACGAAGATGATAATTGGCAGCTTTCACACATTTTGAAATATGTGCATCAAGAGACATGCTTGTATCGAAAATGACACCAAGATTTCTTGCCTTATCTGAAGGAGCAATGTGCACAGAACCAACCCGTATATGAGTTATAACAATCTTGGAAAGTTGTTGTCTGGAACCCAACAAGAGAAATTTTGTTTTATCGTCATTTAGTTTGAGATAGCAATCATTCATCCATTTTCGTACATCGTACATCATGAATACAACTTTCAAGATCTTCAACACGTTTTTCTACCTGTTCCTGAATAGGAAGACACAAAAAATATAATTGTAGATCGTCTGCATACATATGATAGCTTATATTGTGTTTACTGATTATCTCATGAAGTGGTAAGGTATATACATTAAACAGATGGGGACCTAAAACAGATCCTTGGGGCACAGAAAACAGAAGATAAACAACCGATGAAGTTGTATCATGAAGGTTAACCGCTTGAGATCGATTTGAAAGGTAGGAACGAAACCAATAAAGACATGTTCCACCAATGCCAACCTTTTTTAGTCTGTCGATTAAGATATTGTGGTCAACAATATCGAAGGCGCAGCTGAGATCTTACAGAACTAATGCAGTAACTTTCCCCTTATCCATATCTATTAAAATGTCATTTTGTACTTTCAATATTGCCGTCCCCACACTGTGGTTTTCTTTGTAGGCCGATTGAAAGGGGTTTTGAAGGTTTTGGTCATTTATGCTGGACTGAAGACGCGTAGATACTATACGTTCAATTACCTTACCAAGATACTTTAAGTTTCCAACGGGACGATAATTTTTAAGCTCTTGTTTATCAAGGCTTGGTTTCTTTAGGTGAGGTTTAATGAGTGCATGTTGCAGACAATTAGGAAAGATGCCAGAACATAGAGATGAATTTACAATCTCTGTGATGTTTGGGGTGAATTCATTAGAAAAATATTTGATCAAACAGGTTGGAATAGGATCTAGTTCACATGTAGATGGTGGAGAATTCATAATGACTTTCCGAACCTCACTAGTTGCGGCTGGTAAAAAGTCAGACAAATAGGGAGTGGCACTTTCTGACACTCACTGATAACCTGTACTATCACGAGCGTCAAGAATTCGACGAATATTGCTAACTTTATTCATAAAGAAATCAGAAAAACGATTTGCTAATTCTTGATCAGACACATTACTAGGAAGAATTTGATCTTTCTTTCTATTCAAGAGTTTATTTATAATTTGAAGCAACCGCTTCTGATCACCACTGCAGTCTGCTACAGCAGATGTGTAGTGATGTTTTTGCGCCTGGTTAGCGAGATGAGATACTATTTTTCTCTGCTTAATAAATAGAGACCGATCGGATTCAGTTTTAGTGGTTCTCCAACGACGCTCCAGTCTCCGTCTGAGGCACTTGCCTCTCGGATATCATCAGTCATCCAAGGACACTTGGGTTTGACAACTATAGTCCTTGTTTTTCTGGGAGCTAGTTGATCCAATAAGGCATTTCGAGAATAATCGTAATTAATACACATAGATGTACCATCATAATCTAAGTCAGGAACAGATAAAGCTACATGGAGACCTTTATGTACAGTGAAAATTGCTTCTTAGGTACTACTACACATGAATCCAGAAAAATGTTGTCATCAAAATATGTTGTGAAATCACCTAACTACCGAATGCAATTCGACTAGTGGTATCCAGAAGACATATATAAATGACTGGTAACAACACAAATTGATATAAGAAAGTAAATACAGACAAATAAGAGATCTTTTGGAAAGCAAGCAAAAAGCATGTGCAACATGCTTATGCGCTCATCCAATCCAACTTTGGCAAAGTTACATGCCACTTTCTCAAGTTAGCTTATTGATGACTGACAGATGATGTCACAAGGGGAATGAGATCTGGAGGTTTTTAGGGTGGAGCTTAGCAAGTTTGAAAAAAAAAAAATTTAACAAAAAATATTTAAAAATCTATGAAACAAATCCAGAAGTTTACATATCAAAATATGAGATGTATGCAGGACTGCACAACAACAGGAATACACTTGTATTTCGATGTCATGGGCCCTTTAAAGATTCGCATTGAGCCCTTTCTTCATAAGGGTAAAGGCCAACACACCTCAGAGACCACAAAGAATAAATAAGAAATAAACAAAAGCATTCACCGCAGGACCCAGTGATTTCACGACGCTGCAATTGCAGTACACGAAATAAGCAAGCATTGCGGCATAATGGGGATTCCCCGCATATTCGGCCTACCTTGAGATTGCACGCAGTCAATGGTGTATGTACGTTGCGAATTGAGCCTACATCGGTATTCTCAAATGTTTAAACAGTTATTTAACATCTACGTTCATTGATTCATCCCTAAAACTTGAAGGAAAAAACATGTGACAATATTTTTCAGTTACTGTCCGTATTAATCTCATTGCTATCAATTCAATGTTAAATGTATTTGGTTTGGCTAATTTAATGTTCTAAGCAGATTACATAAACGTATAAGTATTGTAGCTATCATTGTTATTATTATTAGTTTCATTATCATCATTATAATTACTATCATCTTCATCATCCTATAAATCATCATTTCATTTAATGTTGTTGTTGTTGTTATTTATGTTTTATTATTGTTTAACCATGTAACAAGTATGTACACGTTTATATTCTGCATTCGTTGTACAGGGCTTGCAAGTATCAACGGATTTCAACTAATGACGGGGCTATCCTGTCGAAATGACACCACATAAAAACGATGAATGAATAACAAATTATTTTCATAATTTCACCTGAAATATGTAATACATATTATGTTTGCTCTATCTGACGGTTGGATTGGCCTTGTTTGTCAACATATTGACAACATTTTTGTTGTTATCATTGCTAATATAATTATGACGATGGTAATGATGAACATCATCATCATTAGTATTATCATTATTATTATTATTATTAGTTTTACTATTATTATTATCATCCTTGTTGTTATTAATAATGAGAATAGTACTTTTCTTTTCTTGTTATTACGATTTTTTACAGCGATTATCTTTGCTCTGATTGTTTTTATAAGGCCATGAATAAGACGAAATTAATAAAACCATTGTCGTTACTACTACTAATATTACTACTTGTACTACCACCACTACCACCACTACTTTTAACGCCGCGACTATTCCTACTACAACTACTAACTACTACTACATGTATTATTACAACAACTACTACAACTACCACAACTACTTCTCCTGCCACCACTATTCATTATACCGCTATAACTGTCAATACTAGTCCTACTACAACTACTATTAAAACTAACATTACTACTCCAACTTCTACTTACTCCTGCCTATTATTATCCTGCATCAGAAATGTATTGGTTTTTGATTGGTTGAGAGCTCGTCACATGACCAAAAATATTTCAACTTTTTTAGAAAAAAGACTATTTTTAATCGTTTTTAATAATTTGATAACAATTTTCCCCAAACTTTTTTTTTTAAAGAGAAATTGTTGATGCACGATATAAAGACAAATATACCATGCCTTCTGTTCGAGGTACTGGTACATGGGTCTCGGAGACTCCAATAATACCATTTGCTTTGGGGCTGCGCCCATCAGCAAATAAAACTATTGGAGTCACCTCTTGCGTATAGTTTTAACCAGAACCTCTCAAGACTACATGAATTCTAACTACTGCTACTACCACCACTCAGTGGCGGATCCAGGGGGGGGGGGGGGGGCCGGGGGGCCCGGCCCCCCCCCCCCCTTGAGAAAAAAATCATGTAAAATCACGTGATTTTTACCTTTTTGGGGGGTTGGGCCCCCCCCCCCCCCTGGCGCTCAAGGGGGGGGGGGGTGCAAATTGAAAAAAATTCGAGGACAAAAAAAAAAAATTGTGCAGACTACCCCCCCCCCCCCCCCCCCCCCCACTGAGCAACTTTTCGGCCGGCGCGATTTTCAAATTTTCGGGAGCAAACAAAAATGAAGAAAGTTGGGCCCCCTCCCCTAAGAAATCCTGGATCCGCGCCTGCCACCACTACTACTACTACTACTACTATTACAACTACTGCTACTTCTACTACGCCTACTTGTATTGCTACTACTCATATCACTACTACTACTACTACTACTACTTTTACTTTCTACTACTACTAATAATAATGATAACACGTATGCCACTGCTTTACTACTACTACATGTACCACTAATACTATAACTAAGAATTGCACTATTACCACTTTTTCTACTATTTATATTACTGCAACTGCTACTATTACTACTAATACTACTACTACTACTACAACTAAACACTATTACCACTTCTACGATTTTCACTATTACCACTTCCACTACTACTTCAATTACTGCAACTACTACAAATAATAATAATAATACTTCTACTATTAATGCTATTTCTACAAATATAAATATTTGTATATCCTGCATCAAACATTTGTTGGCTTTTGATTGGTTGAGAGCTCATCACATGACCAGAAATATTTGAACTATTTTTAGAAAGTACTATATGAGAGTATTTGTATTGATTTTTTTTCTTCTTCAAATCTTAATTTAATGAAAACAAAATATTTTAAATGGTATGGTATGGTATATTTTATTTATTCACGGTTAAAAACATAATACAATAATGTGCCCGCATTCAGCAAAAGCTGTTTTTCAGCGAGGCCGTGATTACATATGACAGAATATAAAACAATGAAAATACAATTTACAAACAAATATGCAAGTTATAATAAGTGAACATATTTACAGAAATTGAAGTACAAAACAGAATCATAGTGATAAAGTGAGGGGAAAAAAAAAAAAAAAAAATATTATCTACGAGTTGAAAGAAGTGAGCAAATATCTTGAATTTTACTTATCTCAATGTTGTAAGATTTAAAAACATTTATTATTCTGATATCGTTGGGTAGGGTATTAAAAAGTTTTGATGCATGGTATAATGGACTATGTTGAAGAAAATTTGTGTGAGGTCTTGGAAGGGGGATTTGTGAATTTGCATAACGGAACATATAGACTACATTAGTATTTAATTGGATCAATGACGATAAAACAGGTGGACCAAGATTATGTAACAACTTAAATACAGTAACTAAAGCCTGTTTGACCCAGTATTCTTTTAGCATGTCAATTTCAAGGGTTTTATAAAGAATTTCAGTGTGATATCTACTATTCACTCCAAGTACAGATCTCAAACACCTATTTTGTAGAGTTTGAAGTTGTTTTAACCGAGTTTCTCTACCGTTCATCCAAATCGTGCTGCAATAAGCGAAATGAGGCTGAATAAGGGTTTTGTATAGTATTAAAGCTATCTTTTCATCTGTGAATTGTCTCATTCGCTTTAGTGCAAAATACGTCTTTAAAACCTTTTTCTTTACATGGTCTATTTGTGGGTTCCATGAGAAATTGCAATCAAGCAAAATCCCAAGATATTTGCACTCCATTACTCTAAGTAATTTTTTGTTATTCAGACGAATATCAACATTACAGAAACGACTCAAATTGGACTTTGAGCCGGTTAACATGACCTGACATTTGTCAACGTTAAGCAACAATTCATTATTTGAAAACCATGTCGTAGCTGATTTCAAATCACTATTGATTACTTTCTCTAATATCTTTGGGTCTTTTGATGCAAAATACATGCAAGTGTCATCCGCATACAGAGAAAGGGAACATTTGTTTATTGATTTATATAAATCATTCAGAGTGATAATAAACATCAATGGCCCAAGGATACTTCCTTGGGGCACACTTTACTGTTACTTTCCTTACTTGTTAATTTCCTGCTCTGTGACATGCTACCGTCTACCAAAGTGCATTGTTCCCTATCATGAAAATAATCCTGAAACCAACATATTGAACTTTGATCAAAACCATAATGTCTTAGCTTTTTAAGCAAAATCTCAAATGATACAAAATCGAACGCTTTTTCTAAGTCAAGCGTTACAATACCTACTACATACCCATTGTCTAATTTTTTACAAACATCTTCTGTGAGAGATAAGAGTGCAGTCAAAGTCGAATGTTTCGGGCGGAAGCCGTGTTGGTTATGACATAAAAGTTCATTCTTTGAAAGGTAATCATACACTTGATTAAACACAAGTTTCTCCAGCACTTTAGATAATACAGGTAAGACCGATATTGGCCTATAGTTACAGGGATTAGCTCTATCACCACCTTTGTGAATAGGCGTCACCCGGGCCTTTTTCCAGGCACAAGGAATTTTCCCCTTTCTTAATGATGCATTGATGATATGAGTAAGCGGTTTAACAATGTATTCAATAGAATCTTTTACGAAACTGGCTGGTATTTGATCGAGGCCAGTGGCCTTATTCCTTGCAATATCATGAATACATTTCAAAACCTCGTTTTCTGTTATCTCTTTAAACTTAAATGTTGAGTTTACTTGGGTCATATACTGATCCATATTACCACCAAATATTTTGGTTCCCTTCCGTTTAGATGGTAAATCTACAAAATGGTCATTCAAACATGATGCAATATATTTTGATCCTGTTATTTCTTTATTGTCTATAATTATCTTTTGAAAACCGCTATCATTGACTTTTTTAGGTATGATACGTCTCAATGATTTCCACATTGCATTTAATTTACCTTCATTATTCGAAATGCTTTCCGAAACGTATCTCTTTTTCGATTCCCTAATCTTTGATGTGACAGAATTTCTTAGTTGTTTATACATCACCCAGTCATTCGATGACCCTGATCCTTTAGCATTTTTTTTTCATTCGATCTCTTTCTCGCATTCTACTTAAAATTTCATCATTCATCCATGGTGAATCTTTATGACGAATTCTTTTTCTTCTTAATGGAGCATGTTTATTTAAAACTAAATTGAACTTAGAGCTCCATTTTTCAAAAGCACTGATTGGATCGGGGTCAGAAAGTACATCATCCCAATTAACTTTACAGAGATCCAATTTAAATTGAGCTAAATCGAATCTTTTCGTATTACGACTATACATGTACTTATGATGTGTTTTCATGGTTCTTGCTCTACCAAGATTACATACTGTCATAAAATGTTCACTCAAACTCAGAGGGATGACATCACTAAAAGAAACTTTTTCATGATTAGAAGAATAAAACACATCAATTAATGTCTCAGTCACACAGGTTACTCTTGTTGGCTTATTTATGTATTGTTTTAAATCGTATTCTTCACTTAAACGCTTCAGAGTTTTCGTTTGACTTGACATAGGTCTTTTTGATAAATCACAATTGAGATCCCCAAAGATAATAAATTCTTTAGAGGATGACTCTAAGAGTTGTAACAAAGTTTCAAATTTCTCAAAGTGTGCATTATGGGAATTTGGTGGTCTGTACCAATACACTATTAAGAAGGGTTTTTGCTTTGGTAAGCAGATCTCCAAGCACATTAGTTCCAAACCATCAACAAAGAATTCATTTTTTATACTGAATGGTACGGTGTCTTTAATATAAGTTATAATTCCACCACCATTTTTATTTCTATCTAATCTCACAATTTTATAACCTGATATGGATATTTCAGGGTCAGAAATAAAACCATCTAATCGCGTTTCACATAAAGAAAAAATATGCACGTTACATGTGGTTAAAATATTACGAATCTCTTCAAAATTCTTCATCAGAGAGCTAACATTTAAATGGCAAATGTTAATACCAGAGAGTGAATTCAGCTTTTCAAAACATTTATCGACACTTTCATAGTTACATGCATCCGAATTTCGAGAACGAATATCAGGTTCATCGACGTATCGAGGGAGTTCTTTAAGAATACAAAAATTACACATTCAATTGGCATCAGAGTTAAACGTATCAGTAGATGCACGAGAACATCTCAGATGAGCCCATTTGTTACAATGTACACATAATAAGGCATTATGATATTCTTTCACTTCTTTCCGGCAACCTAAACATGGAAATTTAACGTGAGTCAGATTAATTTGTCCAGGCATGAATTATAATTAGCTATCGAAATATAACAGAGTGGTAAGAGAGTTCTTACAAGTTTTCAATGTCTTGTGTGGTCCTGATCCTGGTCTTTTTTGAGTCCCTTGTACTTAGAGCGAAGATGTTTCCATCCTGAGTCCAGCAGGACTTAGACTTCTTGCTGTTTACAAGTTCCCAAAAGAGGCTAGCTCGCTTTGTAGTGAGATCCTCCTTTAGCCAGATTTTCGGTCCATCAGCATTCTTCAGTCTCGTCCTGGCTCTGTACACATCATTACGGACATTATATCTGCTAAATTTCACTATGATCGGTCTCGGTTTGTTCCTCCTCGTAGTACTCGCGTACGTTGGCGAAGTCGATGGCTCACGTCCCTCATCAGCAGCGTAGCTCGGACGTGGAGAGATGCGGTGACTGCGATCTATCGCGTCCGGTTGAACTGTAAGGCCGAGCTTCGTATTGAACAGATGTAGAACGAGTTCATCTGTCTTCACTTCTGGTCCTTCGGGAATGCCATATATTCGCAAACAATTTCTCCTACTATATTGTTCTGCATCTTCTTTCTCATCCTGTAGCACTTTTGTTTCCTTCTTCATTTCAGCTATTTTCTTTTTCATGGTTCCTACTTCATCTGTGTATTTCTTCAAATCCAAACTGACAGCTTGATACACTTTCTCCACAACTTGCTCCTCCAATTTTGCAGCTATTCCCTAGTAGTTTTGTGTGTTGCGAAAATATATTTTTTCCCTATTTTTTCCCTATTTTTTCCCTATTTTCTGGAAATGCAGACTATTTTTTTCCCTATTTCCTTCAAGAAAATAGGAAAAAAATAGGGCTATTTTTTTCCTATTTTCAAGTACAAACTATTTTTTCCCTATTTTTTTCACCTGTATTTTTGTTCAGACAATTTTTTTCTATTTCCTATTAGAAAACAGGAAAAAAATAGTCCTATTTTTTTCCTATTTTCAAGCACAAACTAATTTTTCTCCATTTTTTTCACCTTCAACTTTTGTGGACTATTTTATTCCTATTTTTTTTTAAGAAAATAGGAAAAAAATAGTTCTATTTTTTCCTATTTTCGAGTACCAAACTATTTTTTTCCTATTTTCTCCAAAAAAATATGAAAAAAATAGGATATTTTTTCCCTATTTTTTTCATCTTAATCTTTTTCAGACCTTTTTTTCCCTATTTTTTCACCTTAATCTTTTTCAGACTATTTTTTCCTATTTTTTCACCTTTATCTTTTTTCAGACTTCTTTTTACCTATTTGCGAGTACTATTTTCTTCCTATTTTTTGCACTTACATTTTTTATGACGTGATACAAATTTGTAAACTATTTTTTGTCTATTTTCATTGTTTATGACTGGCATCCTATTAAAAAAGCCCGCTTCTCCTGCCATTATCTCTGTTGTTCCTTTTTCGACTTATTGGTGGTTTTTAGCTGTGGGGTCACATATTGAATAGTGAGCTCAAAGATAACCATAAATAAACAATGTGTAAAAAGAAAATGTACGAAATTTCAATTTTGTTCCTTTATTAATATTCTTGATTTTATTTACAAAACTATAGTAGTGACTAGTGCACTCAAAGATAACCATACATAAACCATGTGTAAAAAGAAAATGTACACATAGAAATTTCAAAAAAAAAATCTCCTTTATTAAAAGAAAAAAAAGCATTCGATCGAGATATTCCCGTTCTATGTGTGAGTAAAGTTTCAACGTAGAGGACAGTACGCAAGTACCCGGACGTAATTTGAAAATTATCCGTTATTTTTTTTTCCCCACTGGCGCACTGATGTGCGCATCGGACTTTTGCTGATTTCCGTTCATCAAACGTCTCCAAATCACACCAAAATGTCTTCCAGCAATTATTCTAGCGATGAAATTTCATCAAGAGATAGTGACTCCTCATACTCCGATGCCTCCTTATCCCATTTTAGTGATTCTTCCCAAGAAAATGAGCCCGACAAATTTTCAAAATATTACTAGTCCCACTCGTAGAGAAACAAGTTTGTTGTCGAATGACGGACGATCGACGAGCGGAACTGGCACCAGAAAACAGCTGAAAAGGTACGTTTATTTCTGAAACTTAATTATATTATGATATATATATTTTTATTGTGTCTGCATGTTGTTGAATATAATGCTACTTCATAGACATAGTAGGCTTATAGAATGTTATTTTACGGATCAATATTCCCATGTAGTGCTGAGTGAAGTGAATCCCCAAGTGCAGTGTAGTGTCTGTATAGTGAATGAGTGAATGTAAACAAACGTGATTACAATAAATCCACGTAGAAATTTCAGATTTTTTACCATTACTACGTCTGTCAATTATATTGCCTTGCATGATATAATGTTTTGATGTGGTTTTAGGCTAAATTGTATCTCAAATTATTTTTCTAGGAATCAGAAAACACAACCTGCTAAAGCACCATGGTCCACGCAAGATTAAGAAGAGCAAGTCTTCCAAGTCCGAGAGTGTGTCTGCGAGGTATGTCCTTACTAAGTAGAAATCTAAATCTATTGTTGATAATTTGTTTGGGTATATTTATTTCATGTTTGTTAGTTAAGATCTGACATCAAAATATTAGAGTAGTTTACCTCATCATTATGCTAGAACAATAATTTGCAGGTGGCACAAGTTCTACCTAGATCTACATTATTTTTCTCTTTCCTGTTTATTTTTTTCTTCAAAAAATTGTTCCTTTACTATTTTCTTTTCTGTGTTTTATGTTTTATTTTATGTATGTTCACCCGATATATCTAAGAATAAAATAACTCTAATTAATTGCCTACCTGAGTGGTTTACATTTCATGCACCTTGACAGCTCTTTGATGACTCCGTTGTTTAACCATCCGTTCGTCGTCAGCCTGGCATCTTTTTTGCTATCATACTTTTGTACACACATGTTCTGTGCCTTTGAATTTTTCATTATGAAATACATAAATACTTGTACTAAGTATTAATTGCATGTTCATAAATGTACCAATGCATGATTATTCTAACCCCTAACTCACATTTCATTTATATCTTTACAGATCCATTGAAACTAATCAAGCTACAATGTACATGTAACGTACAACCACCATTTGATTAGATGCCTGTGAACAGCAAGACCAACATCTGTATCCTTTACATTAGTATTTGTTTCCATTTTATTATGTAATTCTTATGTCTAATCATTGAGATTCATAGGCAAGTACAACATGTATGTGTACACAATGAGTGCCTGCATATTGTGAAGATAAAGGACCATAAGACCATTACTTATGATACATGGTAATGATGGTATACTTTGTAAAACTATTTGAAAATAGTAGCATGTTAGTCTTTCATTTTTTTGTTTATATATATCTCAATGACATGACATGTCATTGATTTTGTAGTAAGTGTTTCTAGATTATAATGATTGTTTTTTTGTATCGATCATGTACCTTGGGCAGTTATCGTAGAGAAATGATTTGGCTGAATACAAATGTAACGTATAAAAGGAAAATGCTTTTTTATAGGAATTGGATAAATTCTGACATTTTGTTTGTTGGGGATTTAATGGATGGTAAAGGTTTTCTACCAGTTATTGAGTTAAGTGCGAAAATATTATTTAAGGATGGAAGGTGGTATAGCCAATATGCACGTATTAGAAGAGCGATTCAATCACTCGGGAATATGTTAGTACTTGCAGATATGAATGTAGAACATAGAGAGTATATGAAATTTAGACCCACAGCGTTTGTATATAATGATATAAAATTGATTGAGGATATGATTTCAGTTAGACAGTTGACAGTTAAAAGAATATATCAAGAGTTAATTAAAACAAAAATCGAAAAATCTAGAGCGGAGGAATTTTGGCGTAATACTTTGGAAGTTGAATATATACCTGTATGGTCGGATATTTGGTTATTTAAGTTAAAAAATATAAAAGACAGCTTACTAATTAATTTCAATTTCAAATTCATGTATAATATTTTAGCAATACCATATAACTTGTTTAAATGGAAAGTTAATGCCAATGATAAATGTTATTACTGTAATCAGACAGGTGATTGTATGCACATGTTCTTTTTTTGTAACGAAGTAAGTATGTTTTGGAATGAAGTTGAAAGGACTATAAAGAAATATTTCATGTGTAATTTTAATTTCAAACCATGTCATCTATTGTTTGGTATTGATTTTAATTCAACGAAGGAAAACGATGTTGATATTATTTTGAATTATGCACTTTTTACTGTTTACAAAAGTTTTGTTGGAAAAGAATTTAAAAAGAAAACAACTATAAAGAGACTTCTTCATATTTTTGTTTACCTATTAAGTTATCGTTTACAAATAGAAGAAAATATTAGAAAACCATGTATATCCCTTCAGAAATGGAGACGAATGCTAAAAATGTGAATATGCTTATATTATTATGAAGAAAAGAATAAAGAAGACCTGAAATGGTTATTTTACACAAAAAAAAAAAATAATGATTGTTTTAAGATTTTGACAGTTCAATTGAGATTGAGAAAATTATGTAACATGTCAACTGTACTATAAAGCATGCATGCATTGTTGAAAAATCTGTTTTAAGATTTATTTTATTTTGTTATCTTTGTAAATAACGAGAAAAAAATATTATTTGTCATGATTTTCTTGAGGTTTGAAAATGTTATTACATTATTAAGAGCACTTTGTAATATTAAATTGTAATAAAAGAGACAGAAAACAACACTCTCATGTCCAGAATACTGCTTTATTTGGTTACTAGTGAGGGAGAGAGCTTGTGATCGCCTAGCATATATCCGCATCGGCTCAGTAATAGTCCTGAAACTCACCTGAATACTTTATTTGAACAAAAATAGAAAGCTACATTCTAGGTGGATGATATATTTTTAAGGCGGAGGCATATAGGAGACGCAGTCGCATTGGTCTTTTTTTTTTTTTAGTGTATAATCATAGCAAACCATGAACAACTCTATTACTACAACATGTACACTACAGTACTTAACCAAAGATTGTAAATATCAGTTAAGTTCTTTTATTTATTTGCTTATATGAACACACATACTATACTAAACTCATGTCATTGTGTTCACCTCTCGAAAATAATGTACATGTATTTTATTTGACACATTCCCTTTTATTCTTTTTGTGTGTTACAGTCCACTGCCATTATAACGAGGTGCTCGGGACCAAGCCAATTTCCTTGTTAAAATGAAATCATGTTATACTCAAGTTACTGAACACATTGGTTTGTTTAAAATTGGGACTGATGAGAATTGCCTGATAATAAAATCTTGGTGTATCCATGTTTGTTATAATAGGAGTGGACTGTATAACATTTTCCATATACCCATTGACTATTTTAAATGTTCTACTGAATGGATTGGACTGAAAGGATGAAGTGAATTTGGCAAACTGAGTAGGTGCATCGATGCAGAGAAAAGAGCTGTAGGAGTAGGGTGACTATTCTACAGTGGAAACTTTTGACAATGAGGTCATGTGCAACCAAGAAATCTTAACCCCTCAAAAGCTGGTAAATTACCTTGTCATTTCAGGTATAACTGATCTCTTTATATCAAGTTTGCACTGTATGATTTAGTTGAATGTACAGAGTCGTTGACTGGATGTGTGAGATGGTATTGCTTGAGAAATCCATGAAAGTAAAGGATGAGTGATTCCCCCCCCCCCTATTTCCTTACTATTTTTTTCCTATTTTCTTACTATTTTCCCCTATTTTCTTACTATTTTTTTCCTATTTTCTTACTATTTTTTCCTATTTCCTTACTATTTTTTTCCTATTTTCTTACTATTTTTTTCCTATTTCCTTACTATTTTTTTCCTATTTTCTTACTATTTTTCCCTATTTTCTTACTATTTTTTTCTATTTTCTTACTATTTTTTTCCTATTTTCTCACTATTTTTTTCCTATTTCCTCACTACTTTTCACTGTTCACTAAGCACCTAGTTATCACTATTTTTTTACTATTTTCTTCACTTTTTTCTACACTTTTTTTTCCCTATTTATTTCCTATTTTCAGGTCTGAAAAATAGGAAAAAAATAGGAAAAAAATAGAAAAAATTGTTTCAAACCTATTTTTTTCCTATTACCAAAACTATTTTTCCCCTATTTGTTCCTTTTAAAAAAATAGGGAAAAATAGGAAAAAAATATATTTTCGGGACTATTTTTTCCCTGTTTTTCCCCTATTTTTTTCCTATTTTTTTACGACTGGGGTTACGTTGTATACATCGTCCGCTATACGTTTGATCAGGTTCGATGATCGTAGTGAGAGGGCAATCTGCTTTTCAATAGCATTTTTCAGTGTATTGTCTAGACTCGGGCCCCTTCCTTGATTTGCGCTTGACTGACCAGCAAGACTTTCGTCTTCATCAACACTGGAGTTAAGCTCGTCTGTCCCCGACTCTGCCGGCGTCGAAATTGCTTTACTCCGTTCATTTTCAGTCGGTTCCTTCCTTTTCCGACGATCAGTTTTTGGCTGACTTTTCCCTCTAGTTGGCATAATACTTTCATTCAAATGTTTCGTAGCAGTATGAAGATGGTTCTTCAAGTCAACTATACAATGTTTAGAAATACCAAAACTTCACTCAAGTTGTGAATTTTCACGAATTTTCACGATGAAATCAAGCTCGAGATTGCGACGCGTCGTTCGTAGTCAATCAAGTGTGTGGTAAAGATAAAAATTGAATTTTTTGTTGATTTTGAATTTGTTTTATTCCTCCAATTTTGTTCTTTCTTTTCATAAAATAAATTTTGGATTTTATTTGAGGTACTGGTTAAAACTATGGACCTCGGTGAATCCAAAAGTACCATTTGCTATTGGAGTCACCTCCTGCGCATAGTTTTAATCAGAACCTCTCAAGACAGTGTATATTTGTATACTATTCTTATTGTTATTACTAGTATTACTGATATTACTATTGCTTCTACCACTATTACTAATGTCATTAATACTGAAACTACTACGACAGCTACTACTACAACTACCACTACTACGTATTCTTTTCATGTTCAAATGCCCCATATGACACAGGCATTGACTTCCTTTGTTCTCTCTAACACCCATTAACAAGATATTCCGTCTACGTCCCCTTCCCGCCAAAATAGTCACATGACACATCACACTCTCTCTCTTTTGATTGGCGAACTTTTCTTTTAATATTTAGTACGTTGTCACAGTACTGACTTCCTTTTGAATATTGATGAGGATGCTATTGTTAAACATAGTTGCAAAGTTGAACCATATGCATGCATGTTGAAATGAGCAGAGAATAAACTTAGAGCTTCTCAGCAGAGGGGCATTTTGAACCAGAGCTACCAAACAGTAAAAACATTGCCTTTTCACTTCCTCCTTTCTGTTGTGGAAAATAGCCCATGCGGGCTCACACAAAACCAAGCCCTACACTACTAAAACCATTTTACGTGTGTATAATGATTTGTTGTTAGCTGTGGACCAAGGTGGTGAAGCTGTTTTGATACTTTAAAGGGATCGTTTAACAATGTTAAATCTGAGATACACGGACCTACGTGTTATCATTGTCTGTGATATGGTGTAATATTGAAGCCCTAAAAAAATTGCGCTTCAAAATGATCAAGAAGTGCCTCAAAAAAGTAAAAACCTTTGAGTGACCGGTTTTACCATACTCGTTTTCCCCAATAGACGGTAGTGTTATGAAAACCGTCAGGCGAACGGTTTTCAAAATGTGTAATTCCAATCATAAATATCTTGATAATCAGACAGGCGATCGGCTTGTACAAGTCATGGGGTTCCTGACTGGCCTAAAGGTTTATAATTATCATTGCATCATGAGCTAAATCCAGAATTTTGTTTCAGAATCTGAGACAAAGTTACCGGATCCCTTTAAAACTATTCTGCGGCTTTCGAAACTAGTCCTAATGGGGTTTTTTTCTCTTGATCGCTTGCCTAATATATATGGTGTATCAGGTACCGCATTAAAATATATTTTATTCCCGACTCACACATTGCAAAACTCCTGAGAGTCCAAAGCTCTGCTGCCCACCCAGGCTTGTAACACGCACACGTTATTGTGAACACATCACTCCAGTACTTCACACATTTTACAGGACACCTATCACAATCGGACAAATTGGGGACTAAAACTTTGATTCTAAAAGAAAAAAAGTATACAAATTTACCTAAACACTTGCGCCCAATGTCCTTGCTGAACTTTTTTTATAAACTAGCCTCCGGTTATAGCTGATAGACTAACAAGGGGTTTGTCTTACTTTGTAAACGAAAATAAAAAGGGATTTTAAAAAGTCCTTTTATTCGGGGGGAGGGGGGATGTGTGTTTGTATACGACACATTTCTTTACTCTAAAATAAACGATATAGCTGGTATGTTACTCGTTATCGATTTCAAAAAGGCATTCGACTCTGTGTCTCATATATTATGCTTTTAAGTGCTTGCCTTCTTTCAATTCGGCCTATCTTTTCAGAGAGTGGATTAAATTGTATTATGAAAAACGCTTCTTCGTGTGTCCTTACTAAACGGACATTGTACAAATATATATGATAGGGCGAGGGTATCATCCGAGAGATCCTTTGTCCCCGTACCTGTTTGTGAATACTGGGTATTTGTTATTAGATTGCATACGAATGGGAAAACACCCAAACCGTTGCACTATTCATATAATACCCTCTTTATACTAAACGGTACCAGACAAGATTTACAATGTGCCATTGGAATACTTGCATAGCAAAAACGCAAGTTATTTGGATCGGGAAGCACAAGACTCTTTTAGTAGACAGTTTACATGAATACAAATTGAACTGTATATCTGAAGGGTGTTGTAGGTACATAGGTATAGACTCTTAGGTAAATTTCTCACAGATGTCCGAACATAATTATTATGAAATGATCAAATAAGTTCAAAGTCCGTTAGGACGAGTAACCATTATTAAAGTGGTATTTATACCCAAATAAAACTATCTGTTTTTATCACTTGCAGAACCAAACTCACAAATGATTAAAGAAGTAAATCAGTAGTAGTAGTAGCAGAATGGTTTTTATTGGACAACTTCAAAATGGTAGCCCGAAAGCTAAATTACATTGCAAGTTTTACATGTATTAAAAAGCATTTCAACAAACATATAGACAAGTACACAGTCGGATAAAATCATTACTAATTACGTATTCCCTACTTGCAAACAAATTGATGATACAAATAAAATAGATTCGGCATTATTATTATTTCTGTAATCATTGTTATCAATGTTTTTACTCGTATATAAAGGGTAATAAACCTGAAGAAATTAGAAGCAAAAAATGTGTCATTTGTATATTAGAGGGATAGTTGAGTAATGTTGCAGAGGGCGCTACACAAAATATTTTTTGTGAGATAATGAACATTATTGAGTGCCAAATTTGAAAAAAACATAATATTTAAATGACAAAATCATCTTTGTTTGATCAAAATCGGTTCAGAGACGGCTAAAATATAATACTTGTGTACCACCACAAATTTTAGATATTTTGAAAAATTTGAAAAAACCGTTGAGAAAAACGAAAAAACGCCTTTTATGTCGTATTTCAGCCAATGCCGATGTTGGCTTTTTATGTTGGCATTTTCGAGTTGCTTATATTACCCACAATTAGCCGGCTCATATATTGCTATTGTTGATGAAATAATTAATTAACGGACACCGTGTTTTTGTTTTAAGTGGAGCTGAATTGGTATGATCGTATTGGCTAAATTTTTACACATTTTGGGATTTAAAATTACCTTCATAGCAATTTAAGGTTCTAAAAGGGCACTATAAATGTCATACATAAGAGCAATAACCATGCACTTTGAAGGCATTTGCGGTCTGAAAACGTGGTGTCTTTTGGCGAGTCTTGAAAGCATGCTCGCGCGCATGTATTATCACCAATGGGCACAGGCTTCAAAAGCCGTTCTTTTGTCAAAGATATTGGTGTAACTTTGCAATGCTGCAAAATACAAGGGTGGCGCGAACGGTATTCTTTTGTCTATATTTTTTTCTTGTATTTTCCAGAATATGAGAAAATAATTTTAAGTATTTGCGTCGGAATAGGCCTCGGAAGAAAGATTTTCAAGTGAATTTTGACACCAACCCTTCCATAGCAATGCATGTACTTGCACAATTCGAAGCAGGAAAGATAATCGATAACCCCGCGTTTGGGCCAGCAACGGATTACCCTACGCATACAGCGTTTTCACTTTCCAGTGCGGAATTTATCCCTCTCTGTCATCTATTAAAATCAACCTAATTGGTCTAGAACATTCGTCGGAAACCTTGAAAAAGTAAGAAGATTACTCTTTTCCATCCAATCACATTTGGCGACACTCCGAGCTCATTAGCATAGAGAGTTATGACGTCATGTCACGCCATGACTAGGGCTGAGTCTGCATCATTGTCGCACAGGGGGTTTCCTCGCCACTGCTACATGGCTACGTTTGTGTATCTTATCTGCATCGCACAGGCTGGCAATGCGCTGTGACTGAGTGAGATTCATTGAACCAGTGTCATGACTCATGGATCTGCTTCATGGTGAAAATTCCCAACTCTGCCCAATGCATCTTCAGTACACACATTACAACTACGTGTTATCCCTCTGTACATTGAGCTTAATCTACCTATATTCGTGGACTGGTCCACACACTCGCCTTTGCGTTGCTGCGTGTGTAGGGTCACGAATTATTCATGAGACGTACCTGTGCGCGCTGAGCCAAAAAAGACACGCGCAGATCCACTTTAGTGAAATTTCGGCCTGAAACTTTTTCATATGTCAACTATCCCTTTAAGGATGGTGGAGTTAAAATGCCAAATACTTTCCTACATATGAAATCTCTTATTCATGGATCAGATGATTTATCAAGAAATGACAATGAGAAACCGCCAATTGCAGTAGGTAGGAAGGGAAACATAAAACACGAACCCATAATAGACATGAACACACATTAAGGCACCCATTAGAAAATAAATCATTGTTGGTTGAAAATCTCAGCTAGAAGATAACACATTATACAATAAAATACAATATCAACTTCTTAATAATTATAAAAGTAAGATGAATAGAAATCAAAACAAACATTAAAATTAATTAATAATTGTTAGAAACTTGGGTGTGTTCTTTGATACCCACCTGAATATGGATTCACATATTACTAACATATGCAAATTAGCCTATTTCATGATTTATAATTTGAGACGCATTCGTTAATACTTTGATCAGGACAACATGAAAACTATCATTCCGTTTTCCTGTTTGTTTTTAAGATATAGAAATGGTCTAGAAATCATATTTTGTCAATTTAATGTCTCATGTGTCGCTTCAAGGCTGGCGTTATTTTGTGATATCTTAATGTTTGAATAATTTATTACAAGTCATGGAATAGAGCATGTGTCGGTCTTTTTTGTTAAATGATTGTGTTTATGATTATATTAGGAACCCTGTTGAAGGGTTAATAGAAAACAATATATATCATCTTTTTCATCTTCATATTATTTCTTGTCCATTTTTTAAAATAATATTTCTGCCGCCTCTCTCCCTCTCGCTCCTCTCTCTCCCCCTCTCTCCTTTCTCTTTCTTTTTCACTCTTTATTTGTTTTCTCTCTCTCTCTCTCTTCTTCCCTTTATAACAGGCCTGCCACGTCTCTTGACACAACCTCAAGTAAAGAACGTCACTACATCAACGATTGAGATAGAATGGGAGGGAGCTTACAACGGCGACGGGCCCGTATGCGGTTTCATCGTCGAGCTTAAACCTCCGGCATCAACGTCGTGGACGAGTGTCGGATTCGTCCCCTTCAATGAGGACGTGGACGATTTCGAATACACGATTGAGAGACTCGATGCCGGCACCCTCTACAGGATTAGCGTTATAATTCTCCACTGCTCCGGCATGAAAGGTGAAAGGGGTCGGGACATTGAACAGTCAACAGAGGACATTGGTGAGTTTGGGGTTTCATTTTTACACATATTTACAAGTGACATTGCTCGTTTGTTTGTTTGTTATGTTATAGAATTGGTGTAGAAATTATATTTTGTCAAGTTTAATATCGCATGGGTCGCTTCGCGGCCGTGGTTATTTTGTAATGTCTTATTGTTTGAATATTTATATTACAAGTCATGGAAAAGTGCATGTATCGATCTTTTGTAAGAACTATTATATTGATGAATAATAAGTTCCACTGTGGAAGGGTAAAAGAAATAAAACCATCAACTTCTTCACTCTCATATTATTTATATTCCTTGTTTTCTCTCTGCCTCCTCTCTCTCCCCCCTCTCTCTCTTTTCTTCCCTTTATAACAGCACTGCCACGTCTCTCGAAACAACCTCAAGTAAAAAACGTAACTACATCAACGATTGAGATAAAATGGGTGGAAGCTAACGACGACGACGGACCCGTCTGCGGTTTCTTCGTCGAGCTTAAACCTCCGGCTTCAACGTCGTGGACGAGTGTCGGATTCATCCCCTTCAATAAGGACGTGGACGAATTCGAGTACACGATTGAGAAACTCGATGCTGGCACCCTCTACGGGATTAGTATTATAACTCTGTACTGCTCTGGCAGAGAAGAAGAAAGGGGTCCGGAGATCAGCCAGTCTACAAAGGACCCTGGTGAGTTTGGGATTTCATTTTACTAAATGTTTTTAAGTGTCTATGTACAGTTTGCTTGTTTTTTTATGTTATAGAATCGATGCACAAGTCACATTTTGTCAAGTTTAAGATACTTTACATGTTGCTTTGTGGCCGACGTTATTGTGTAATATTTTATTAGTTGAATATTTGTATGACAAGTCAAGAAATAGTGCATGTATCGATCACTCATGAAACCAAATATGTTAATGAATTATAAAGGAACCCCGTGGAAGGGGAAATAGAAGGAAAAAGATATCATCTTCTTCTTCTTCATCATCTTTTTTCTTCTTCTTTTTCTCTCTGTCTCCTCTCTGTGTCCCCTTTCCTTCCTCTATCTCTCTCATTTTCTTTCCCTTTCTCTCTATCTCTCGTTCTCTCTATCTCTCTCTCTCTCTCGTTCTCCCTTTATAACAGCCATGCCACATTTCTCGATTCAACCTCAAGTAAAGATCGTCACTACATCAACAGACCGTGGTGAGTTTTGGGTTTTACCATCTGAATTTCATAATGAAATCATATTATTCACTTAAAGGGTCTTGTGTTGTGTATTTTTTGCCCACATTAATCTAAGGCCTCGTTCATATGACGCGGCAAAACCACTTCGGTTTTGGGGTATGATGTAAGGTGTAATACGCTTTACATTTTTGGACCTTTGTTGCCATTCGTTTACACACACAAAAAGTCATTCGAAGGTTTTTGTCGGTAGTTTATATTATCATGCGTTTAGGAACGATGCAAACTGCGAACATAACGTACCCAGTAATATAAACACGTAAATAAACAATTAAAATAAGATGCTAACAAAAATGTCAGAGAGGAAAAAGTGCGAGAGGTAAACAATTCCAGTAATTAAATTACTAGAGAAAAAAAAGTCAGAAGATTGCATTTATTCGCTTGGCAATTGGGCCTATAAAAGGCTGCGATATAAGTGACTGCATTTTTTAAAAGTGATCAGACAGGCGGTCAGATGGAATACAAAACGTGGGTTTCCTCAACCCTAAAAACTTCCAACAAATTCTTTGTTTATTGTGTTTCGTTTTGATAGGAATCTTTCGAGTCTTGGTATGCGCTTCTGGGCCCATATTCATAACACCTTACTAAGGTCAAATATTTTAGCCTGTGTAATTAGTTGACAATTATAGCCTTATGAGATTGTATGTATATTGGCTCTTGGCCTTGTACGTACGAAGGTTTGCGATCAATTGCAAATCTGAAATAACAATTATGATTTTTCTAAAGTCAGTCGTGTAAACAATATGTACATGCAACGATGGTCTTGATTGGCCAAATACAATGTGATCTTTCTTTTTACCGAAACATATCCACAGAACCCCAGGTAGAGCTACCATCTGTGTCGACATCCACAGCGCCACCATGTCAGGCGCAGAACTGTGCAGAATGTCTACGGAACCCAACCGAAAACGATGATTTGTGGAAAAGGGTGGTCGTAATTGCTGCACCCGTGCCCTCAGTCATAGTCTTGTTCCAACTGATAATTCTTATTCGGTATGATTATGGTCTATTTGTTAAACCGTGATATGCAGTCAGAGTAGAAAATTACACACTTTTAAATCTGTGCGTACAGTAATGGTAAGATTTAATTTTGGAAATGAAAGTGCTTGCCATACTGGTAGGATCACTCATACCCTGCCATAAGGCTGCATGCACGCTACCGTTAAAGTGATTTGTCCATGCGAGCGAGCCATTGCTTCGCTGCCTTGTGCATGATTGCACGCATTCGTAATAGCAGTTAATTTTCATGCTCATTGTGCTGTGCTGTTTTTCGCGCGCGCTATTCATAGTACCATCGCGTTATTCAGATTATCTCAAAATAAACTTGGCATGAGGGGGATTTGTGGCTTGGCACGGAAGGGATTTGTGGTTTGGAAAAATGGGGATTAGCCCTGTGGCATGATAAGAGTTAAATATATGGTCACAACCCCATAAAAGTAGCATGCTCGGCGGCCAGGCGGCTAGATTTTAGCCAATTTCGCCTGGGCACCTGTTGTTTTTTAGGGCATCGCTCGGTCACCGTTAAAGTTTTAGCGCGGAGTTAAAATTCGGGCGGCGCCTGCTCACTTTTCACTCGCCGCCATCAATACGGTCGGTGCACGGGTGGAAGCCTCCCGGGCACCTTCCTAATCGAGCTTTCGCCGTCAAACAATTTAGGTGAAAAATCGACGCCGCTAGGTCGAAGGCTGCCGAGCGGTCGCCGCCCGGTCAACGCTTGGAGATCAGTAAATCACTGGGCGACGAGTTCAAAATCGGACGTCGACCCCCGGGCACCGAGCGTATTTTGGCCAGGCAATTTCTTTAAAATCAGCCGGTGGGAGACATCCCGGGTCACCAGTCGGTCACTGCCGAGACGCCGCACCGAGAAGCTCCCCGATTTTGCCCAGTTTTGATTGACCTAAAATCGAAGGGGAACACCTCGTTTCTCAAACTATAGAACGATAACTGTAGGTCCCATGTGTAGGAAAGTCACGGCCTATACACTTCTCACACAGTATGGTAGGGTTTACTGCTTTTAAGTGTGCCTGCATGCATACACGACTGTTAATCTGTCTACAGATCTCCGTGATAGGCTAAATACACCCCTTTGAAGGTTAAACAACAAAACAAAATCAGGAGAAGGTATATGAACAATAGGCCTTTTTTGTAATGTAACCAAATTTAATGCATAAGTCTTTATGAAGTGCCTCAATACAAATTATTTCATTAACCTGGTAAGAATAATAGTATTCCAATAGTCAGAATGCAAATTGCATATATTAAGTGTTGCTAGGTAGGTCAAGCCATAATGTTTGTCCAACCTGGTAACAACTAATGTATGCAATTCAGATTCTGTCTATTGAAATACTATTATTCTTTTTAGGTGAATGAAATAATATGTATTGAGGCACTTCACAAAGACTTATGCATTAAATTTGGTTACATTACGAAAATGGCCTATTGCCTGTACCTAAATAATAGTAAAATATTAAAGCTCTTTACTCTTATTATGTATGCTTTATTAATGTTATCAACATGTTCTTTGCGGTCATCCTCTCCATCACGCTGTCCTTTTTTCTTTATATGTGTGTATTATTTACTCACAAATAAGTTACATTTGCATTAAAAATGTGTACTTGTATTATTATTTTATTTAGTGTATTTGTATCATGTAAATACACTTTTGTAAAATTGCTTTCGAATTGGTCAATCTATTTAATTATCTTGTTTCATGTTTGTTTATTCCTACTTAATCTGCAGCTGCTGCGTTAATCGACGTCGTGGTGAAGTTTATCAAAAAGTAAGAACCCGTGAACCGGAAAAAGTAAGAACCCGTGAACCGGAAAAAGTATGAACCCGTGAACCGGAAAAGGTAAAAACCTATGACACGGAGAGAAGTTGGATATGATGTTGAAGCAGTGAAAACACACTCCACAACGGCACTTCACAATTATGAACATTTAAAAAATGTCCCAAAGTTTTAAACTACCAGTAAATCAATCAGATTTTGAATATATGGGCATGTTCAGTACATGTTTAAAGCTAATCTTGAGCTCTGGCATAGGAATCATATGTCGACAGAACATGGCTATAAATCAATTTGGATACCTTATTCTGCAGTTTATTGATTGTTTGAACAAATTTGAACCACAGCTCTAATGTGTACATAGTGATCTGTGTTAAGCACATAGTGTCAGGCCTACTAACCTTGATTTCATTATCTTTCTATGCTCATTACTCAGCGCCTATACATTTTTGTTACCAAAATCGTTAGGCACATGTAATTTATTGGTAATCTTTAACATTCAGTGTAAGTTTTGTTGGATTATGTGAGAAGCCATTGTCTATCACTTCCAGAACCCAAGGTTATCTTAACCCATTAACTATTGAATTCTGTTATTCGTATGGGCTTCATATGATACATAATATGAAACGAATGTGAAAGATGTTATCCGAAAATTACAGATGGAATAGGGTGGTTTAGATTTACAAATACGATGGGAATTATGTAAAATAGAATTAAGATGATATATAGTGTGAAATATGCTATTGATTGTAACAGAAACAACAAATCGTATATAATATATATGGTAATTCAAAAATTAAAAAATAAGTCAAGATGATGAATGCAATGCATCTTTAAAAAGTGCTGATAAAAAAAAAGAAATAACAAAATGAAATTGATAAGTGGTATGCAAATAAATGTAAATGTGCACTTGTTCGTTCGTGGGGAAAATGGTTGAATAAAGGTGAAACGTCTACAGACAAAAAATTACAGTTAGAAAATGGGAATGGTAAAAGGAAAGAGATAGATTGTGTTCAAGTCAACGGGAAAATATATAAGGAAAATATATTACACTATATGTATGAATTTTACAGGTATTTGTGTGCGAAAGGAGATATTGATAAAGATGGAAATGAAAGCTTTAATAAATTATTTAAAGGTATGGAAATAAAAGCTCTGTCCGAAGAAGAAGCAGACACCTGTGAAGGTTTGCTATAGGAAAATGAATGTTGGCATGCCTTAAAATCCATAGATATATATATAAGGTAGTGAAGGTCTTTTTTGGGGGGAAATTGAAAATCTTCTTGTTGGAAGTTTGAACGAGGGGTTTTCATAATCAAGAGGTGTCATTGTCACAAAATCATGTAATCATCACTTTATCGTCTAAGAAGAGCGCTAGACTCTTTTAAGTATTGGCGATCTATATTCTGTATTAAATGTAGATTACCAGAAGCACTCCACGATTTGCCTCAACGATTAAAGGGAGTAATTGATTATCTTATTTCATTTGATCAATCTGGGTTTATGGAGGATAGCATGGCAACTGAAAATATACGATTTGACTCAGATATTATTGACTTTTCTGAGTTTTAGCGTGTACCAGGTAATTCTATGTTGGTTGAATTTAAGCAAGCATTTGATAACATCCATCATGTCTATATGTTTAAAACTCTTCAGCATTTTTGATTTAAATCGATTTTATCTCATGGCTTCGATCATATTATACAAATGCAAATAGAAAAGGTGTTAAATATGGTTTGATTTTAAAATCATTTTCTATACAGAATGGTTTGAGGCTAGGGTGTCCACTCTCTCTGCTTTCTCATGTATCATTACGGTATAAGTATTAACTGCAAGGATAAAGCAAAACGCAAATATATGTGGTATACATATTCCAAGTCAAGTGAATGTGGACAGTAAAAAAGAAATAAAAAATATACGGTATGCGAAGGATACTGTACTATTTGTTGAGTCCGTACTGCCAGCAGATATTGTTATGAGGTAACTTACTTGTTTTAGTGTTTTTGTTCTTGTATTTCTAAACTGTGAGGCTTTAAACTCGGATGGGTAATTTAAAAAAAAACTCTAAGTTATTTTAGATATGTGGAGAATGCGTAATTGAACATGTGATATTAAAACGTTTAGTTTTGTCGCAAATTACTTATATGGCGATTGCTATTCCAATACCATTTAAAAAAAAACAACTAATTAATGAGATGATATTTGTTTTTGTTATGGGGGTCTAAGAAAGAGAAATTAATGATAGTGTATCTTTTAGTAGATATCTAAAGGGGATGAGGTATGGTTGATTTACAGGCAAAAGTCGGTTTTCTGCGATTTTCTTGGACAAGTATTTTTTTACGATGGGACAACTACATGGAAAATATTATTTTCCATTTGTTATTAAATAGGGTAATTGGAGTTCCATATGTGTTTCTGTATAATTGTAATAACAGAGACATGATTGTCTAGGATTCCCTATTCTTTTATTTTGGTTTACTTTGTACTTAGATGGAATTAAGATATGTAAATACAGCCAAGGTTAAAAATATCGAAAATGAAATATAGGATTTTCCGGCCAAATTCGCGAGTTTGTCATTTAAATTAATTTGTCTTGCGTTTAAATTCGACGGTTTTAGTGCTGTCAGATATATCTTGGGTTTATATTCCCTTTTCTAGTTTTCAAATCTTTGAAGTTTTCGTTAGAATCTATGTATGTTTCATTAAAATTAATGAATAATGTGCTTCTTTCGCTATGTGGTCATTCGATTTGGCGCAACACGATTTCTGAAATCGCGAAGGTGTACTTTTAGCATTCTAATTCATTTGTAGCATTCAAATTAGCACTTTGTGGACTTAAATTAATGGTCAATATACATTTCTTGTTTATTACACACTTTTTATAGCTCATTCTTTTTTGTTTAAGATTGTTTTGGTCATGTGTATTTCATCATATTTTATTTTCTTGCATTTATACACTTTATATACTTTTAGATGTATCTGATATTCATCATCCTTTGAGTTTAATCTACGGACTTGATGGTCTCAATATTATTTTAAATTTTCATGTAAGGAAAATGTTTGTCTTGTGTTTCATCATAAATTTATCACAATTTCATTATGGAGGAAGGGTACAACATTGTGACTGGGGGTAGGTATTTTTGTATCCCCCCCATTTTTCCGGGGTATATGAACATGTCCGTGCAGAAATGCCATATCCCTTGATTTCGCCCCTTCTTTACCTAATGTCTGACTACACCCATATGCATTGTCCTCAAAATGAATAAATTGAATAACATTTTTTTTAAACTGTAAAATGTGTTGCATTTCTTCCCCATAACATTCCTAACTTGAATAAACATAATTCTAATACGAATGACAGGTGTTAATTTGAATAATAAAAATGACGCCTCGACAAGTGACGAATAATTTGAATGCTAGTTGAGCAATTTCTAAATTAAATGACAGATATATGAAACCCTTCGAACAACATCCTACATTAAATATAAAAACGGGTAAATTGAATGATAATTTGCATGGCAAAGCCGATCTGCGCTAACTTAGATGCAAAGTAAATGAATTCGAATGAAAAACTCGCGAATTTCGCCGGGAAATCCTATATTATGGAATGAAAGTACTATGAACTTTGGTAACCAGGTATTGCATTTCAAATTATGGGGTAAAGTTTGGATGTTTAAAATAAAGCATATTTTTAATTAAGAGCATTGATATGATGTGGATTTCATTTGTCAATATACAAGTTTCCGAAAATATTGTTTTCTTTTAACTTCTAAAAGGTGAATAAAGCCTTTCCAAAATTGAGGGTTTATCAATTACGTTATGGTTTATACCAAACACATTACTCTACTTGTATACAGATGTGATATTTTTGTTGGTATGTAATGTTTGGTGATTGCCCCCCCCCCCCCCCCCCGAATTTTAATGGAATCCGGTACTAATGTTTAAGTTAAACGCTATTCGAAATAACAGAATCTAACATTTTTATTTTTAATGTTGACACATGTTTTTACCTTCAAAATGTAACCAATAATAATGAAAAATTTGAAATGATTATGAATGCGAAGATTGTGATACCATTGCAACATCATGGCATATGCTGCTAGAGTGTAAACATATAATTGCGTTTCGGGAAAATGTAACATGTTTGATAATTTTTTTTTTTATTTGATATTAAAATAAATGAGAATATTTTAGTGATTAGATATAAAATAGGCAAATTGGATAAGTACTTGGTAAACACTTTGATTACATTTGCAGACGTTTTGATTTATAAGAACTACGTTAAACCTTTGGAAACGAAAATCAAAATGAATGGCAGAGCTCTTTAATTGATTTGAAGTATGACTCTATCTCGCAAATTCTAAAACAACAACAAAGGTTAATACAAAAATGTAAAAGCTTTGATTTGTATGCTAAGATAATGTTTTAATTGTGTATGTATATATGTTATTGTGAACGCTGTAGATTTTGAAAAAAAATCCTTGAAAGGGTTTTAAAAAAAAACATTGTATTGTTTCTTGTATAATTTTGGTAAATGTGAAGTTTGCATGCACGCGTTTATGTGCAAATGTAATGTAATTTTGGAAAATATATTGTGTGATTATTCTTTTTGAGAACTGTAATGTATATTATACCATTTTGTTTACGTGTACTTAAAGGCCGTTATAGGGATAAGCACGGTAAAACTTTTAAAAGGGGCAGAACAATGTTTATATTATCATAATTGACAATTTCCCAAAAGGTATGCTGGCAAAATGTTCATTATTCGCACATTTTATACAGCCAATTTTCTTTTCAAATTTGAATCTTGCAAATGCCAGTATTTTATTCCCTCCCAAATTTGTTGTGGACCAAAGTAAGTGCTTTTATTTTCACTCGATGAGAGGAAATTTTGATCCTAAATTGTGCACGCACTTTCATGCACTGGTCTTGCTTCGACTAATTTTGGGATGAGTTTTCGAGGGCTTGCAAATTCATGCTAGGGGCTTTGATACATTAAATGTAGCAAGGGAAAGTTAAAACTAGTGTATGTACCTGTGTTTACTGTGTAGATGTGTGACTATTTGTCAGTTATCATTTATCACACATTATTTTTTGTAAATCTGTTGTTATAACGTAAAATGGCTTTGTACGTATGCTGTTACATTCTAAAGTGTCCGTTCCAGCCCAAACTGAAAGTCGCACTTAATCCAATAAAGAAAGTTAATTAAAGTAATGACAAAGTTTCTATTTGCTTTCATGTGACTTTACT
Source organism: Strongylocentrotus droebachiensis (assembly GCA_035222895.1). Taxonomy (NCBI): domain Eukaryota; kingdom Metazoa; phylum Echinodermata; class Echinoidea; order Camarodonta; family Strongylocentrotidae; genus Strongylocentrotus; species Strongylocentrotus droebachiensis. The sequence continues at coordinate 106,680 of JAVYIG010004316.1, read as the reverse complement.
CAATAAAGTGTTCTAGCTCCAGCAGCTGTAGCGCTGCTTGTATTCAAGATTCGAGGATCTTACTAGGTATCCATTTACCCCTCTCCCTTTGATCGTGTGGTGAAAAATGTACATTAATGTCTGGAGGGAATGGAACTCCGTACCTTGTAATCTACAGTCAAGATACATAATCGAGGGACCATAACGCGTGATAGGCCTACCAGCTGTGAATTATTGTAAAGGATAAAAATAAAGGCGTTGGTGCAACATTTTAAACATCGAACTTCAATGACTGAAGAAGAAGAAAATAAAACCCAGCAGGTTCGCAATTGCAAGTTTCGTTCATGTTTACTTTCGAAGCACGACCCTATATATTATACTACTAGGGGGGAGGGGGTAACCTGGAATGACATTGTGCAATCGTCTACGCACAGCAAGCTTGTGGGGTTTCCCAAAAGCGCCGTCTGAATTGGCTGTTAGAGAAGGAGCAAATATTCAACCTTGAATGAGAAGAGCCTTTAAAGGCAAAAAAAAAAGAACATCAGCAAGCAATGTGTCTTAATGATTAGCTAGTAGAAACTGTCGTGAGAAGAATAGAGAGCAAGAAGGGGGCGAGGGGCTGATCAAGTTACAGCCGGGTAGTAAGAAGTAGTAGAGGTCTGTTTCTACACCTTAAGTAGCCACAAAGTAGGATGGATAAGGTAGATAGTTTGCATCCATTTGCATGCAGTACCGTGTGCATCCGTGGGTGGGGGGGGGGGGGTGTAAGAGTTAGGGTGAGGGTTAGGGATAGGGTTAGGGTTAGGATTGTGGTTAAGTTTACGGTTAGGATTTAGGTTAGGGTTGTGACTATTATTCTTGATCTAACAAATATTATACTCACTCCTGGTTTTATTGATTACTTTATTTTTAAGCATATCTTATTATAGGAATATTATTTACTCACATCTAAATATTCATGTACTAAATGTAAAATGCATGCACAACATAATATATTGTACAATGTAAATCAAATTATAAAAACATATTCTAATTAGCTTGTGTAATATATTATGTTTATAATTATTTTGTGTAAATATTTTCTAGTCATGAATGAAACTGTCAAGAACTTGATTAGTGGAAACCGAAAATGATTCTTAGTGATCCAATGGTTCTTGTTTATGTTTGATTTATAGAATAGGGCTCACCTTGACTAGTGTTTGCTCTTTGTTGGTACTAAATGAAATGAAAGAATGAATGCACCCACACGCGTGCTTGTTTAGTGCGAGTCGTTTTGTATCCAAGGGCACGGCCTTTGGGGGGAATCCCCTGTACGTCATTGTGCAACGCGTATATCATTGTATTCTGGGTGGAGTCGAATACTGCAATTAATTTGCCATTCTTCTGACCGCTCAGTGTGGCATCCGATGCCCTGCTCTGCTGCCATTTAATTATTTGTACAGAGGAGATCATTTCTGAATAGGTAACAGTTTTCAACGCGTATTTCATCGGCAAGCCTCAAATTCAGCTCACAAGATGGAGGCAATGAATTTTGCACGTTCTCACGCTGTCCATTTAGGAATACTTGTGTCTGCAGCTGTTATACTAGGATGTAGTAAGTATTTGTGAATGACCAATCTACATGTAAACTGTCGCCCATAATGTTGATTTTTTTTCCTAACCTCTTTTCATGAAATGATTATCACAATATTGTTTAATCTTGATAGGTAGAGTTAATATCTTCTCAATACTTTATTGATCAATCTCTATGATTCTTCAGATCAAGAATAAATCATATTTTCACAATCATTTCATGAAAAGAACTTAGGAAAAAATATGCCAACTATATGGACAGCAGTGTATATCTAGGTCTGCTGAGGTGTCGTGATGTAATGGTTTATTTAAGTGATGATTCTCCTACAAGAGTTGAGGGTTCTAATTTTAATCTGGCATTAACGTTCTTTGGCAAGACATCAGTCGACATTGGACACTTTCCACCATGGTATAAATGGCTAGCTTGCGATTGCTCGGGAAATAATAATGGCAGAGCCGTTGTTCCATAAGGCCACGTACAAATGCAATATGCATTGTCATCAAGCTTATGATGATTACGTCATGAATATTATATTAAAACAAGGGTGAGACATGTATTTAGATTGAATATACATTTCCGAATTTTAATTTGCGCCTTAAATAACCTTACATCGACACTTAAAACAAGAGTGTTATAAATTTCCTCTATATTTACTTCATTTTGCAGCAGTCTTTCATATCTGCGGGGAAAATACCAACCCGAGTGAGTATTAAGGTATTTTGATAAAGGTATTAAATGGAACGCCATTCCTCGAAATGACCTGCTTTATAAAAAAAAGTATGTTTATCCGCAGAACATAGTAACTTGCACAACAGCGTATTTATAGACATGAAGGTTAATTGGAGCCCACTTTTTACATTTACCGGCTGTTGCTTAGATACATTGATACAAACATAAGTAGTGAACGAGTCTATTGCCAATTGCCGGTTATACTAGATAACTGTCATGTGTGTGTGTGTGTGCGCGTTCGCCTATGTTCGGGTTTCGCGCCTTCTTCCTTGAAATACAAGTTCTTTAATTATATTGATGTTCCTACTTATAAATTGCATTGTTTGAACAGATGTTACATATGTTGTCAAATTGAATGAAAGAAAATAAATGTTGATTTGTTGATTTGAATATATATATGTATATATATGTGTATAGAAAGTGACCAGGTAGCCTTCCTGCGTGATCGGTGATTGTGTGTTTGTTGGGGGGGGGGGAGGCAGTTAGGTGTTCTTACATGTGAGTGTATATTGGCATGTACACGTAGTTGAGTGTGTTTTGTACGTGTGAGAATGAGTTCATTGCAGATTTTATTGGTCTGGGGTTGGGTATTGACGGAAAGGATTATAACTTGTTTTATATTATGACTGATTTTATTCCTTTTTTTAAATCGTAATTATGAATTTTACATGTTTTAACTTAATTGAATTATGTTATTATGATGAAAAGGATTTTTATTTTGAAAAAAATTGTTCTATTGTTTTGATAAAGAATTAAATACAAATATATAGTGTTTTATGATGTATTATATTGGAAGTAAATAATATTTTAGGGTGCGTGCGTGTGTGTGAAGGTTGTGGGTGTTGGATGTGAGTGTGTAAATGCACGTGAATACATAACAAGGCAAAATAAAATTGTTAAGGGTGTGTTCGTGTGTGCAATGGAGGGGGTATTGTGAATCTGCAACATTTTCTAATTAGCAATTCCAAGGTTTTTTTGACTGAGTTCGTTTGAGTTTGAGTTGTATTGGTTTCAGATTTCACATGCAGATTCAATACAGATAATAACATATACATGAAAGACATATTGTATCATTTTTTTAAATGATTATATTAATTGGCAAATTAATCAGACTACAAGTTCTGAATAAATCCCCTTTCGTCCAGCAACTGACTTCAATTATTCTAATTTTCTAGTCCTATTTTCTTTAAAAAAATATATAAAACTGCATACGACATGAACCTGTGCAAAAGAAAATTACTGAATATCCAATTAACTCATTCATATTCTCGAATAGCACAATAAACTGCATTGAAAATAAACTTAAAAATGATCTGTGATTATAGTTCTTTGTGGAATAATGTTTAAATCTTTGTATTCTTGATCAAAGGAAAGTATAACAAAGGCTCAAAATTGGGACCCTGAACAATGGATGTAAAGATTTTGTGTTATTGTGCTGCTGTTTTACATCCATAGAGCTAAATTTTCTAAAGCACACGAATTTCTTAATATCATATTTTGCCTTGTCGGTATATAAACGTATCTAAATGCTACTACACTTGTGTATACAAATCAGGGTGCCTTTAACATAGTTATATCCTTTTTCTTGTAAATTACTATTCCCCCCCAAAAAAAGTGTAGATGTGGTATATTTTGCATCACACAGGCGTACGTACAGTGCACATGGTTCAGCAAATACTTAACAATGTTTCCTAACTTGATTGTCGGTGTCCAGTCATATTTTAAAGATGACATATTTATTTAACGATAACCACAAAAAGATACAAACAGTAATACAAAATACAGTATGGAATATAAAAGTGACCACAAAAAAAAGCGAATGGCTGTGTTGAATGGCCCTGAAAGAGTGAAAGTAGACGAGTGTCAGCCTCCTTGTGCGAGCATGGGGCAAGGCCTGCCAAGTGTGACTCAGCAGGAGAGCAGAGTACTCCACTTCTGTTGCATACAGTTCATTGCCCTGTGGTAGAGGAAGATGAACGGTTTCGCGTGACAGGAAAGCAAACGATTCGGTTTTGTTCTCATTGACTCGAAGGAAGTCCTTCCAGTTTTTTGGCAGCACAGTAGAAGGAGCCACCCTTTTTCTATTGCCCTTTCCCCTTTCCTGTGTTGTTGAGGCATTCAGGCAAGCAGGTAAGTATTCACTATAGCCAAGGTCGATGCGGATGCTTTTCTCGAGTTGAGCAAAGATGTATGGGGCAAACACTCTTTCTCCATACTCTTGAAGTGTTCTTGATGTTCCAGGATTGAGCATTTGAACCACAGCTGCACCATCAATAATTATTGCTTGGGCAAAAGGTACACTATTGTTTTCGAGCCGATTTGATTCCAGACAGCAAAGTAGATCTGCTTTAACTGGCGGGGCTGCCTGGTTTTCATGGGGGAAGAAATTGTCCATATCTCCATCCCGTGTCTGACACGAGATGTACATCCTCGATAAGAGACCACATATACTCTTAAGTGCTGCGAGCTGTGCCTTCTGTTTTGACATAACCTTGCCCGGCTGCCGACTGAAAAGTGGCAACTTGTTTGTATGAGGTGTTTGTGTGACAGGTGTCGTACACTGCTATAGCCTTTCTGTCACAAACTTTGTATACTGCTCCTCACCTAGGGTCTCAGTCCTTCTCCCCGTTTCAGCCACTTGGGTATCCATGATATGTCGCTTGTGCCAATGACTAGTTGGTCTTGACTTTGTTCAAGAGATGGATTCCCCATCTCTTCCATGCCTTAACATCCATCAGAAATACTGCCTGCACTTCAGGTTGCTAGTCATGGTGATGTTGTCGAGTGTTAGCAGAACCGTTTTTTTGGCTTAATGGCCTGTTCCTCAAACTTTGTAGTTATCTTTTAAATTACTTAGAACCAACAAAGAAACACAAAATAACTTAAAGAACAACTTACCAGTATTATTGAGCAGTAATGGAAAGGAGCAGTTTTCCTGACTTGAATTGAGGTGTTTGCCGTATATTGCCTAGCTGCCCACTGACCATGCTATGCATAGGGTCAGTTACAAGACAAATAATGGTTTGGTGCTATAATTAGTGAAATAAACTAACTGAAAAGGATTAAGTTGGGAGACTATGCAGGGGAACCATTCCATTCCTAAAGAAATTTGAGAACATAGGGGAGAAAAAATGACTAATAAATGGGAAACTTTTTGTAACCATTCAAAACTTGCTATTTGTTAGTCAATTTTGACCTTGACCTTGACCTACATACAAAACCCTGAGTTATGCCGACCTCAAAAGTGTTACCAAATGAATTGGCATCCCCAGGTTAGTTGGAAATGACACCTTAAATGTTTTTCTTGACTATTTGGTTCAAAAGTTATAAGCGTGTATGTACAATTAGACAATCCGGACTGGCGGCCATTTTGGATTTGACCTCTTAGGGTCATCAGAGGTCACATCAAACTGTGAAATAAACTAACTGAAAGGGATTAAAGTGGGGTACTATGCAGGGGAACCATTCCTAAAGAAATTTGAGATCATAGGGGAGAACAAATGACAAATAAATGGAAAACGTTTTGTAACCATTCAAAACTTGCCATTTTTTAGTCAATTTTGACCTTGACCTTGACCTACATGCAAAACCCTGAGTTCTGGCGATCTCAAAAGTGTTACCAAATTAATTAGCATCCCCAAATTAGTTGGAAATGACACCTTAAATGTTTTTCTGGACGATTTGGTTCAAAAGTTAAGCGTGTTTGTACAATTTGACCACATGGACTGGCGGCCATTTTGGATTTGACCTCTCAGGGTCATCAGAGGTCAAATCTGACTTCCCTCCACATCTGAAAAATAAATATTATAGTCTAAACTAACTATGCTAGAAGTTTCATGCTTTTCTCAAAAAGTGCACAATTTTCATTATATTGGGAGCTTATCCGCTGTACTAGTGCAGCGGCTTAGCAAGAAAATTGTGCACTTTTTGAGAAAAGCATGAAACTTCTAGCATAGTTAGCTTTCACCATAACATTTATTTTCAGATGTGGAGGGAAGTCAGATTTGACCTCTGATGACCCTGAGAGGTCAAATCCAAAATAGCCGCCAGTCCGGATGGTCTTATTGTACAAAGACGCTTAACTTTTGATCCAAATAGTCCAGAAAAACGTTTAAGGGGTCATTTCCAACCAAGTTGAGGATGCCAATTCATTTTGGTAACACTTTTGAGATCGCCGGAACTCAGGGTTTTGCATGTAGGTCAAGGTCAAGGTCAAAATTGACTAAAAAATAGCAAGTTTTGAATGGTTACAAAACGTTTTCCCATTTATTAGTCATTTGTTCTCCCCTATGTTCTCAAATTTCTTTAGGAATGGTTCCCCTGCATAGTCACCCCCACCTTAATCCCTTTCAGTTAGTTTATTTCACAGTTTGATTTGACCTCTGATGACCATAAGAGGTCAAATCCAAAATGGCCGCCAGTCCGGATGGTCTAATCGTACAAACACGCTTATAACTTTTGAACCAAATAGCCCAGAAAAACATTTAAGGTGTCATTTCCAACTAACTTGAGGATGCCAAGTCATTTGGTAACACTTTAGAGATCTTTAAAACTCAGGGATTTGCAATAAGGTCAAGGTCAATGTCATATTCGGCAAAAAAATGATTTAAAAAAAAACGAGTCATTATTTTAAATAATAATAAAAAGACCCATGTACCATCACTTTGACTATCCAGGGCCAAGTTTTATAAAGCTGCATATCGGCCGGTTCTGTGCTTACCAATGAGTTTCTACTTCATAGCACTGCTAACCGTAAGCACACGAAAATGCATTAACCTTAATGAATTTTCTAACAATGCAAATCCATTGTGAACGCGCAAGGTGGACGCCTTGTTTTTTTGCTAACCTGCTTAAGCAAATTTTTCTGCTAAGGTTAACACGAAAATTTGCCTACCGGTAAGCAGCTTTATGAAATTGGGCCCAGAAGACCCAAAAAGCTATTCCAAATACGACCTAAAACCTGTTCATATCCACATGAATTTAGTAAGGTCCACAACTTATGAATATCCTAATGGTAATGATCAAAATCTAACAGTCTCCAAAACAAGAGCACAGTGCAGTGCACTTGAGTGCAGCTTTGACAAACTTGCAACATCCAGTGCACCCTTTCTTGCAGCGACAGTGTATCAATTCATGGCACGATTTTTATACCTCCGGGAGAGTGGTCCAAAGAGGCTGCCACCCAGTTGTTACGTTTGTCCAGCCCAAGTCCGATGGCTCTGGATTCTTGGCCAATGTCTAGTTCCAACAGAAAGTTGGCCTGGTAGCAAGTGCGCTTGATGTGCTGCTTGAGTGCTGCCTGGGTAGGAGGAAGGTTATCCAGGTTTCTAGACTTCTGTGCAATGAGCTGTTTCCTGGCATCATTCACTACCATACTCTTACTGGTTCGGTCGTATATCAGAACCACATATCGCTCTAGTGGTAACATTGGTCCTTCACTGACCTCACTAGGCATGCACAGGAGGAAATATTTCACCTCTGGGAAAAACTTCCAAGTTTCCCAGGCAGTCTTCTTTCCTCTGAATGCAGAAACAGTGTCACACCCGGTGAACGCATGAAAGAATGAGAGAGTCATACACTGTGTCGGACTCATGGTGGCAACCATTTTGTGAAGAGCTATGTACCGAAAGCTTGATCTGACACCAAAAGCGATCCACAGCTCATTTGGAGTACAACCGCATCAGTACCATGCAACAGTACGTATGGTTACCCGTTTACACCCTTTTTGCACAGCATCTGCCACATGCAGAAGTAGACGAGTGTCAGCCTCCTTGTGCGAGCATGGGGCAAGGCCTGCCAAGTGTGACTCAGCAGGAGAGCAGAGTACTCCACTTCTGTTGCATACAGTTCATTGCCCTGTGGTAGAGGAAGATGAACGGTTTCGCGTGACAGGAAAGCAAACGATTCGGTTTTGTTCTCATTGACTCGAAGGAAGTCCTTCCAGTTTTTTGGCAGCACAGTAGAAGGAGCCACCCTTTTTCTATTGCCCTTTCCCCTTTCCTGTGTTGTTGAGGCATTCAGGCAAGCAGGTAAGTATTCACTATAGCCAAGGTCGATGCGGATGCTTTTCTCGAGTTGAGCAAAGATGTATGGGGCAAACACTCTTTCTCCATACTCTTGAAGTGTTCTTGATGTTCAAGGATTGAGCATTTGAACCACAGCTGCACCATCAATAATTATTGCTTGGGCAAAAGGTACACTATTGTTTTCGAGCCGATTTGATTCCAGACAGCAAAGTAGATCTGCTTTAACTGGCGGGGCTGCCTGGTTTTCATGGGGGAAGAAATTGTCCATATCTCCATCCCGTGTCTGACACGAGATGTACATCCTCGATAAGAGACCACATATACTCTTAAGTGCTGCGAGCTGTGCCTTCTGTTTTGACATAACCTTGCCCGGCTGCCGACTGAAAAGTGGCAACTTGTTTGTATGAGGTGTTTGTGTGACAGGTGTCGTACACTGCTATAGCCTTTCTGTCACAAACTGTGTATACTGCTCCTCACCTAGGGTCTCAGTCCTTCTCCCCGTTTCAGCCACTTGGGTATCCATGATATGTCGCTTGTGCCAATGAATAGTTGGTCTTGACTTTGTTCTAGAGATGGATTCCCCATCTCTTCCATGCCTTAACATCCATCAGAAATACTGCCTGCACTCCAGGTTGCTAGTCATGGTGATGTTGTCGAGTGTTAGCAGAACCGTTTTTTTGGCTTAATGGCCTGTTCCTCAAACTTTGTAGTTATCTTTTAAATTACTTAGAACCAACAAAGAAACACAAAATAACTTAAAGAACAACTTACCAGTATTATTGAGCAGTAATGGAAAGGAGCAGTTTTCCTGACTTGAATTGAGGTGTTTGCCGTATATTGCCTAGCTGCCCACTGACCATGCTATGCATAGGGTCAGTTACAAGACAAATAATGGTTTGGTGCTATAATTAGTGAAATAAACTAACTGAAAAGGATTAAGTTGGGAGACTATGCAGGGGAACCATTCCTAAAGAAATTTGAGAACAGGGGTGAACAAATAGCAAATAAATGGAAAAACTTTTTGTAAATATTGAAAACTTGCTATTTTGTTGGTCAATATTGACCTTGAACTTGACCTACATGCAAAACCCTGAGTTCTGGCGATCTCAAAAGTGTTACCAAATGACTTGGCATCATCAAGTTAGTTGGAAATGACACCTTCAACGTTTTTCTGGACTAGTTGGTACAAAAGTTAAGCGTCTTTGTACAATAAGACCCTCCGGACTGGCGGCCATTTTGGATTTGACCTCTTAGGGTCATCAGAGGTCAAATCAAACTGTGAAATGAACTAACTGAAAGGGATTAAGGTGGGGTACTATGCAGGGGAACCATTCCTAAAGAAATTTGAGAACATAGGGGAGAAAAAATGACTAATAAATGGGAAACTTTTTGTAACCATTCAAAACTTGCTATTTGTTAGTCAATTTTGACCTTGACCTTGACCTACATACAAAACCCTGAGTTATGCCGACCTCAAAAGTGTTACCAAATGAATTGGCATCCCCAGGTTAGTTGGAAATGACACCTTAAATGTTTTTCTTGACTATTTGGTTCAAAAGTTATAAGCGTGTATGAACAATTAGACAATCCGGACTGGCGGCCATTTTGGATTTGACCTCTTAGGGTCATCAGAGGTCACATCAAACTGTGAAATAAACTAACTGAAAGGGATTAAAGTGGGGTACTATGCAGGGGAACCATTCCTAAAGAAATTTGAGATCATAGGGGAGAACAAATGACAAATAAATGGAAAACGTTTTGTAACCATTCAAAACTTGCCATTTTTTAGTCAATTTTGACCTTGACCTTGACCTACATGCAAAACCCTGAGTTCTGGCGATCTCAAAAGTGTTACCAAATGAATTAGCATCCCCAAATTAGTTGGAAATGACACCTTAAATGTTTTTCTGGACGATTTGGTTCAAAAGTTAAGTGTGTTTGTACAATTTGACCATATGGACTGGCGGCCATTTTGGATTTGACCTCTCAGGGTCATCAGAGGTCAAATCTGACTTCCCTCCACATCTGAAAATAAATATTATAGTCTAAACTAACTATGCTAGAAGTTTCATGCTTTTCTCAAAAAGTGCACAATTTTCATTATATTGGGAGCTTATCCGCTGTACTATTATGATTGTTTAGCTCGGAAAGAACACCGCTTTTTATATTAAATCCGTTCTAGAAGTTCTAAGCTTCACTTGTTTTGATATGTTACCGTCATTTAGGAACGGAGGTTAAGAAATTGGGTGTGTGCATACGCCTCTTTTTGTAGTGTAATAACATTCAATGCATACGTCTTTGTTGGAGAGCCTCGTTAGAAATTATTTCATTCACCTGTTACGAATTTGCTTGCTGTATTTGCTATTGTTGCTATTTTTGCTTGTTTCACGTTGTATAATCATCTTATGTTAAGGCTTCTTGCCCACCTATTATTACCGTTACGTCCTCTACCATTACAACTACTTCAACCAAATGTTAGTTTTATTCATGGAACCTATAATCTACAAGCTGAGCTTGTTGATAGGTTCCTCACATTTCACTCTGTATAACCTTCTATTAATTACAATTAATTTCGACGACTTTTCAAAGAATTAATTTTATAATGTGACACTTTTAGTATGTTTCATATTATGTTCTATTTTTGTCAATTATGTACATTCTTTTTATTTGTGAAATGTGAAATAAACTTGAAACTTGAAACTTGAATAATTGTATTTCATTGGGCAGAATGCGGATTGCATAAATTCCATGTTGTTAAGAAGGACAAGCCATCATGTCTTTCCTACCTAATACAATCAAGATAAGAAATTCGCGTTCTGACTACCAAAATACAAAAGATACGCACACATTACGTCAAACAATAGTGGGGATTTCCCGCATATATATATATAGGGCCTACATTGGGATTGCACGCAGTCAATATATGGGAGTACATACATGTACGTTGCGCAATATCAAGTCGCATCCCCACCCACGTAAATTATATTTGAGCGGAATATATGAATACGTATATGAAATATCGGTATTCACAAAGCCGCAGGTTAAACAGTTATTTAAAATCAACCTGTATTGATTGATCTATGAAACTTAAAAAAAATAAACGTTTGACAACATTTTTCAATTTATTTCCGTGTTAATATCATCATTTTCAATTCAATTTGAATGTATTCGGTTTGGTTTAAGTTATTACCTAAGCTGATCACATAAACGTTTAAGAAATGTAGTTGTTATTGTGATTATAGTTATTTTCATTATTGTAATTATTATCATGTTCATCATCATCATCATTATCGTCATCACAATAAAGAATGTATACATTTTGTATTTGTTTTATATTTTGTCTAAATTTCTTGGGGAAAAATCCTGTTTATTATTTAGATTAAATGCAACAATTAGATTTGAAAGGCAATAATAACCCCTATCTTAGACTTAAAAATGTGGAAGAGTTTTGTTGTAAAATGCAATAATTTATTTTTCGGTGAATTCTAGATTAATGTGTTTAAAGGTTGCTGCTGAATCATAATAAAAATAATAAGGGCAATGTTGCTTATCACAACAACTTGCAAAATACAGCTTCATATGTTAGAAGTGCTGTTTTGTGGCCTTAGTTCAAATATATTGAAAATTGCCATTTCTTTATTTTGCAGCACTAACTCTTCATTTTGTCAATATTATACAATTATTGTATAGCCAGAAGGATTTTTAGTTAAATAACTCAACTTATTTTCAATAAAGAAGTTAACACTGGTTGGTTGCTGGGTATATTGTATATGTTGTTGGCAGCGGTTGCGTTGGGGTTGCTTGTTGTTGTGGTTGTAGCCATTGGTTAGTTTTTGTTCTGGATGACGACGCAGGTGACTATAGCTCATTACTGGTGTAGAACCTAGCCGCTTGGACAGTGAAATACCAGGCATCATTTTCTAGCGCTGGGGTTTTTACCTTCAACCGAAATATGACTCATAAAACGGATGATGCCTTCGCCCGAATTAACAAAGGAGGTTTTAACGATTTTATGAACCGTGGGTTGTTTAGCCTAGATTTTAACTTAACCCATGATGTGTGTGTGTGTGTGTGTGTGTGAAAGAGGGAGAGACACTCGAAAAGATATGAAAGAGGAACAATAAGCGACCGGTTATAATTATCATCAATCTGAAAGAGTTAAGCGGTGCGGGTAAACAATAGAGGGATCTCTATATGAGAAATACGTGTAGCGCCATCTATAGTCCAAGAAAGCAGACAGCGTAAATATTAATAAGTGGAACATGAATATGTTTAAAAAAAAATTATATGTATCTTTACGTTTGCAGGCATGTCTACATTAGAGACGTAACGATTGTAGGCACTCAACCCGCGTAGTAGGAATGTACTTCACTTTTTGTGTTACTTCCTACTACTACTACTACTACTGCAACTACTTCTTCTTTCATTTACTACTGTACTACTACTGAAAGTATTACTACTTCTACTACTACACTACTACTACAATTATTATTACTAAACCACTACTTGGAATACTATTACAAGTACTATTACTATTACTAATTCTACTATTTCCAATACTTTTTAATAATAATACTACAACTACTTTTACATACTACTACATGTACTATTAGTACTACAACCTCTACTACTACTACTACTACTTCTACTACTACTACAACCACTACGAATCATATTATTACTATTACTACTTATACTACTCTTACTATTACTGCGATAACTGTAACTCCTACTCCATTTACCACTATTACTACGAATAATACTACTACTTCTTCTACTAATTCTTATGTATAGATCATTTAGTCTTGCCAACTCTTCTCAGTCAGCCTGGAGTATGGTTCGTCAGCACATCGTCCATCTGGGTGGAATGGTGGTGCGATTACAAAGGCGATGGACCCGGGAAAGAGGAAGAAAAGAATGCAGATTTACCTCAGTCAACGAATGATTACGGTTAGTTCAATATACTTGCATAGAGACCAGTTCGTAGATAGTATGTTGAAGAGGCCTACTTCTGTGCACCTGGCATATTTATGTTGTATTCATTTGAAAATCAGATACTGCCTACCAAATTACGTTTTGGTTTCCTCTCTTCAAGTTTTTGTTTATCACTCATGCGTAAGAAATGCATCATATGAGTTGCAATAAATAAAAGAAGAGGATCTCAGCTTTACAAATATTTGTCATGTATTTATTATTATTGTGATTAAGTTATGATAAAACATCGATAATTCTTGGTTTCGTTTTTTTTCTGGGACGCACTGTATATTAATGCATACAGAAAATGGACAATAAATACCTCCATTCACTTTCAATTTTCTGTCAACTCTACCGTCAGTTCTATCTCGCTTGTCCCATCCGCCTAAAGAAATAGCCATTGGAACGTCGTACGCGATTGTCCAGTGGCAAAAACAGCATACCGGCAATGGGCCCATATGTGCCTACGCAATTGATAGGAGGAGTTTCGGCAAAGATGTCCCATCATGGTCGACGGTTGGTTTTGTGTTCGCTCAACCAGGTTCCCTGTCCAGAGAAAAGCTTACATTCAACATAACTGGCCTGAAACCCGAGATGGGATACCGTGTATCAGTGAGACCTGTCCTTTGCGACGGGGCACGGGCATTTGAAGTTGGCGAGGGACCGTTACTTTTTCTAAAAACGCACTCCATTGGTAAGTCTTTAAACTATTTGTAGATTTTGTTAGAGTCCATCGTCGCACATCGGATGTGTAGGCATATGACTTATTAAGTCCAACGTTGTATATTAATTCCCTTAATATAATGTTACTAGTATTTACATTTATCATTATTATCATTATAATTATTCTTATAATTAGTTGAAGTAGTAATAGTAGCATCTTCTCGTTAACGTGCCTAATTAATAGTAAGTAACTATACAAGCAAATTTATATCGGAGCAACATATTGTATAGCAGATAAACAATACTGAGCTGAGCAATCGAAACCGGGCTGACCAGATTAAACGTATACAAAAAGCAGAAATACGAAGTTGTAAACCATCTACAGATTTCTAATAAATTGCGATGATGGTTAATTAATTATATCATTCCAATTGTTTATTGTCGGTTTCCTTTACGCATTAAACTGAATTTTCTTATGAAACTGAAGATATGGCGTATATATTCAACATTGAATGAACGCCATTAAAGGTAAAGACCAGTAATGGTCATGCGATTGCATTGTGAAAGAAACGTTGTGGAATCGATCAGAAAAGGTTGATCATCTAGCATGTAGCATCTGCAAGGGTCTGGCATCTTCAAAATGATAAGAAATTTGGCCCATTCTTCGTAAAGTTACAAGCACTATACACAGAAGATGTATATGGGACTACCCAATATCTCTCACAGTCGATGAGAGAAACAAATTTACCAAATATATGAATTAGTAGGCGGTTTCCCGGCAAATTTTGTATCATCATGTATTAGTCAAAACATATTCTTTCACATGATTGGTAATGAGAGCTTCCATTTCATTTTTTTGAAATTGGGGCTCTTCCAATACTGGTTTTTACCTTTAAACCATTACCAACAACAACACTAAACAACACTGAGGCGTGTCAAAATCCCGGTTTTACCAAGCTGTTTTTTATCAAAAATTTTGATAGTTCTGCCAACCTTAATGGAAGCTCCTCTAATAACCAACCTGTCCTCTACAAACGTGGCTATCCGGTGGACCAATCATTATCAAGGAGACGGTCCAATCTGTGGTTACGGAATCAACATCAAGAAAAACGACGACAAAGACAGTGCTGATGATGACAGTGATCCCTGGCGCAGCGTCGGGTACGTGTCGGTGGAGAGTGGGCTACTGTTTGATGTTGGTCATCTAGAGGCGAATACCACGTACCAAGTCGTGGTTTCTCCAATCAATTGCATATCTGCTCGGGAAAGTCCACGGGAAACAATATTGCAGTTCACCACCAAGACTGTGACACCTCAAGTGGTCGGTAAGTTCAGCGTCTAAAGCATGTCATAACTTATAAATGTTACAAAATAACCCTAACGTAATTTCAGTATCCCTGCGTGTAACCTTTTGAAATGTGCAAACACTACAATGGTGCATTACGTAATCTAAACATGATTCCTATTGGACATTCAATATGATATCGAAGTTGCCCTTGAATGTCGACAAATAGTTACAATTGTGTTAAATCAGGAAATATTAATAACAGAGAGTGCCGACTCCCTATACAACGCATGCAAGCACATTGTTCCATGTGAGTAAAAAAACAAGTTTACACTCATAAAATTGTCATTTATTTGAAAATTCAGCTATGAACGAAAGATTATCATAGATGTTTTTCAAGAGTGTTATATCCCGAATCGTTTGGTATCATTTTGTGTGGTATGTGTTCACGCTTGGATAAACAGGAGGCATTGTTTGCGAGAGTGCAAAAATCGACTTGCGCAAAAGTATTAAAGTGAGAGAATTAATTGTATACGTCAAATGAGATGCATTGCATATGCTTTTTGCAGAAGCAAAGTCACACACACACACACGTGCGCGCGCACGCGCCCAATTGTTCGTTGATATTTTATATTCGATATTTAATATGTATGGAATGATTGTGATTTTGTTAGGGATATTATTTGGATCTGCAAAGACCGATTTAATACCCAAATCCCAATTGCTTTATTCAAACATCACATAAACATTACTGGCGCAAGTCGATGTTTGCACTCTCTCAAACAATGTCTCCTGTTCATCCAAGCGTGAACATATATCACACACAATTGATACCAAATGATTTGGGATAAAACACAGTATTATACCAAAGTTGGTGAAACCTACATGTGTTATACCCTAAGCATTACATCTAATATTGAAAATGAAAGAGGATATGATCATATTTACCAGTCGCTCTTAAAACATAATGTGAAAGAGTGTGACAGCCTCACCAAATGGAAACGGGGTTTAGGTCTAGAAGATACAGCATCGTGTTCATATTGTCTGATTCATTATCAGTCAACTGATGACATACATATGAGGTGGTTCCAGTTAAGAGATATTAAATTTACATGAAAGATTCATAACGGCTGAAATTTCAAATAGTTGCTGATAAGCTTTGTACATTTTGTAATAGCAGTGAAGAGACAATTGTGCCTACTTTCTTTTACAGCCCACATTCAAATACAATATTGTCAATACTTGAGCAATGGTTTTTCAGTAAGATAAATATAAAGGCCAAACTCACAAACTAAACAGAATTGTTTGGCTTAAATGGGTGTCATAACAACGCTTTTAATTGTATCTTAATTATTATTACAAACGAACTGCATTCAGCCGAGCGCAAAAACCAGATAGTACTGTTTAAAAAAAAGGTATGTCAGCTCTTTAAATAATTATGATATTGAAAGATATTTAGCACCAAAAAAAATCGAAAAGATAACATTCAAATGTTTTGAAGTCGCTACGTTCTGTTTGTTTGTTTGTATTTATGTTATAGACTTCGTGTACAAATCCAATTTTGCAATTTTAATATTTTATATGTCGCTTTGTGGTCCAGGAAATTTTGTAATATTTTATTGTTTGAATATGGAAAAGTGCTTGACTGTATCGTTTGTTTGTGAAAAGGATTTTTGTCATGATCAATAAAGGAACCATGTGAAAAGGTAAATAGGAAGAAAAAAAAAAGATCTTATTTATCTGTAGTCCTCTCTCTCTACCTCCCTTTCTCTCTCTCTCTCTCCCTCTCTCTCTCTCTTCCTCCCTTAATAACAGCCCTGCCTCGTCTCTCGACACAACCTAAAGTAAAGATCGTCACTACATCAACGATTGCGATAGAATGGGAGGAAGCTTACGACGGCGACGGGCCCGTATGTGGTTTCGTCATCGAGCTTAAACCTCCAGCATCAACGTCGTGGATGAGTGTAGGATTCGTCTCCTTCGACGAGGACAGGACGTTTTCGATTCCACGATCGAGAGACTCGATTCTAGCGCCCTCTACAGGATTAGTGTTATAATTCTGCACTGTTCCGGGAGAGAAGGAGATAGGGGTCCGGAGATCAGCCAGTCAACAGAAGACCCTGGTGAGTTTTTGGTTTCACTATCTGCACTAAACTATTAAATCATATTATTCACTTGAGGGTCTGGCGTTGATTTTTTGCCACATCAGACTAAGGCCGCGTTAATATATGAGGCGGCAAAACCACGGCGTTTTTTTAATGACGTAATGCCTATATCACATTTGCTCTACGGCTAGGATAGGGCGGCTGTAGGCCCTCGAAATAGAAAGATACCTGCGGCGACCGCAGTAAATCTGCGTAGGCGTATCCCTTTCTTTATAAGCCGTACGGATCGCCGTGGGATTATAGCCCGGATTTATAATTTTTCTCATTTAGGTTCGCCGTAGCAAGTAGACAATAAGACACACCGTAGCCATGTCGTCGAGCGGTTCCACGGCGACCATACGTCGGTCGTAAGGTATCGCTTTGCAACAGCCTTGCGTTCTGCCTTGGTATTTGTCAAAAACTGTACGGCCGCCGCAGGAACGCCCTAAAGTGACCGTGCGTTATCACTTCAAAGGCCGTGTTTGTTCTGTCTCCACAAATTCAAAATACGCCGTGCAGCTACCCTAACATAATGTGACTGCTACCCTATGTGACCGTGCGAATGCTGCGGCGGCCCTAAATTTTAGACTCCACGGCCGCCACGGAAAATGTGATTTATGCTTTAGATGTATTAAACACGCTTCACATTTATGTCTCTTTATAGCAAACGGCGCTAAGGACCCTTGTTTGCTGCTCATTTACACGAAAAAAGTCGTTCGAAGGTTTTTTTTCTTCGATGATTAACCGTGTCATATCTTAACGAGACTTTTTAATAAACTACAATGTATTTAGGAACGTTTTGATAGGAATATTTCAAGTCCGGGTATGTGTTGTGGGGCCCATATTCCTGAAACCTTAAAGGCGAGTTAATTGTCACCAAATTTAGCCTATGTAATTAGTTGACCACTAGCCTAGTGGGATTTTATGAATATGGGCACTGGGCCTTGTACGCACGCAGGTTTGCTAGCAATTGCACATTTCAAATAACGATGCTGATTAGTTTATAGTCAGTCGAGTAGTCAATATGTGCATGCAACGATGATTTTGATTGGCCATTACAATGTTGTCTTCTTTTTTACCGAAACATATTCACAGAACCACAAACAGAGCCACCATCTATATCGACATCAACAGCACCACCATGCCCGGCGCAGAACTGCATAGAATGTCCTAAGAACCCGCCCGAAGAGGATTATCCCTGGAAAATGATGTTCTTAATTGCTTTATTCCTGCTATTAGTCATCATTATCTCGATAATATCTGTCATAATCGGGTAAGTTTACGATCTATTTTATCAACTCCAAATCTTTCTTGGTTTCCAAGTTCATATACACAGGCTTCATAATCTTATATTTGATATTATAAGAGTAATGGACTCTGCCCACCCCCCCCCCCCAAAAAAAAAAGGAACAGTTGCCCGTACATAAATAAGAGTGAAAGAAACAGGAATTACCTTTACTATCAATATTACTTTACTACTGTTATAATCATGTCATTTGCGGTCATCCTCAATACTACGCTATACTATTTTGAGCCTTCATCCATACATTTAAAACGCGCTACTCATTTAATAGTTTAATCACATGAGTGTTTTATTTAATCACAAGTAACGTACACTTGCTTAAAGAATGTTTACTTGTATCAATATGATTCTATGTAGAGTTCTTTTATCAAGTAAGAATACTTTTGTAAAATGCTTTTGAAGTGGTCAATCAATGAAATTCTCTTGTTTAATCTTTGTTTTTTCTTACTCAATCTGCAGCATCTGTTGTACCTAATTTCTGGGGAAAAGGTCCTCAACCAGTTAAACATTAAACGACTACTATTCCTAAGCTACCAGCAGTGGGAACAAACTGGATATGACATCGTCACAATAGATCACCACTAACAGGATACCAAAGTTTGACGTCACACTGACTATCAAAGTTGTCAGGTTTGCTGGAAACATACTATTTTTTGTAGTTATTAAAACAATGGCGTGGTGATCACGCCAGCGCCAGACACTGAATTCGCCCTGATCCCTATCGCCCCATAATAGCCGATGATGTCGATGATTGTTTTACCTGACTGAAAGGAAAGTATGTAGATTCGTACAAGTGAATAACCCAGTGACTGATGGATTTGAGTCCTCTCCGAAGGACTTGGTAATGAGGATAAATATCTTACCAAGGGGCACGAGGGTATTGACTTGGTTTCGAACCCAGGACCTTTTGGTCACGAGACCACTGCTCTACCTCTGATCCATCTCGCACGAAGCAGTCCACTATGTCGACGTGCAAATCTAAAAGTCCCTGTTAGGAACCGTAACCTGGACGACGAGCGAATATGACGTTAGCACTTCGGTAGTCTATATAGCAGTGGTGCACGGTGTGCTCATCCGTGGGGAGGGGAGAGGGTGGGGGGGGGGGCTACTTAAGAAGGCGAGGGAGCTTGGCTAGGCCCCTTCTTCAAAATAGCTGAATATAGAGCAATGGAAACACACTACACAGTGCCAGTTCACAGTTATGGACATTGAAAAAATGTCCCAAAGTTTAAAACTAGGCCTACATGTCAATCTATCAGATTTTGATTATAAGGGCATATTCAGAACATATTAAACCTATTTACTATTGGATTATTTCCTGCCTATGGGCTTTTAAACAGGGGCCTTCCGTTAATAAGAGATACTTAAACTGTAGTATACTTGCTTATCATATGAAATTCCTGGAAAAAGAAAGTTTAATTCATTCTAAATGTATGTAACAGAAGTAAACTGTACGACACTGGAACTGTTTTTCCATGTACAGTATGTATGTATTCACTTAATTCTTCTCTTAATGCATGCATTTATGTATTCATAATTATTGTATTTATTATCTATATGAATGGTATTAATAAATCCTCTTCACTCGTAAATGTTATTATCTTGTTGATAAAAGAGTATTTGTCATTGCCATGCAAACTTTGAAATGCTCAAAACGCAGTTGAATTGTGACTTATTGACAGTTTCTAAGTTTATCACTAAATGTGAGTGAAAACAATATTTTAAAGAATAATGTACACGATATAATTGAAAATCAATCTGTTAATTATTTAGGAGTCAATATTGACTCACATAAAAGTTTAATGAGCATATACGGATTAAACCTACGTCAATATCAAGGAATATTGGAATACTGTATAGGTTTTGTTATCACAATTGTTACATTGTAGTATTGGGGGGGGGGGGGGCAATTGTAGTATAACAAATATTAATTCGTTGTTTTTGCTACAGAAGATAGAGGTTCGCAGGATTACTAAATCAAATTACTTATCATACACGGAACCAATATATCTTCATTGTTTAAAAACATTAAATAAACAAGATACTCACATTTGTATGTACACTGTCGCTCATAAAGTTGGAATATTTGAGTTTTACCCCAATTTATGGAATTATTTTAAAAATAATTTAAAAATAATAGATCTAGATAATAGTATACATTCTCAGATTTTATTAAATAATAATTTGTTAATGTGTGTTTTCCGTGACTGCTAAAGCATGTGTATGCTTCTATGCTTATCAACTAGGGGACATACGCCCTTAAGTCATAAATGACAGTAATGAGGATTAATGCCCCACAAAAGGGCACTAATATAGCACATCGACACGGTTTTGATCCTGGGGCCTCATAGTTACGAGGCCATTGCTTTGTCACTGAACCATGACTGTACGCAGCGGGGGCTAGGATAGGGGGCACTTTCTATAAATTAAAAAAAAAACACAGAAAATGCAATAAATTTTCAATAATTTATTGCATTTACCCTGGTTCCCAACATAACAAAATCTTCTGTGTGCCAATGCCTTGAGCCATAGTGCATGGCCGTCCAGAGGATTTGTTTATGTTGGGGACCGGGGTAAAATACAATAAATTATTGAAAATTTATTGCATTTTTTTGTGTTTTTTTTTATTTAAGGAAACTGCCCCCTACCCTAGCCCCCGCTGCGTACAGTCATGGTTCAGTAACAAAGCAATGGCTTCGTAACTGTGAGGCCCCAGGATCAAAACCGTGTCGATGTGCTATATTAGTGCCCTTTTGTGGGGCATTACTCCTCATTACTGTCATTTATGACTTGAGGGCATAGGTCCCCTAGTTGATAAGCGTAGTAGCAAACACATGCTTTAGCAGTCCGGCAAAACACACATTGGCAAATTATTATTCAATAAAATCTGAGAATGTATACTATTATCTAGATCTATTATTTTTAAATTATTTTTAAAATAATTCCATAAATTGGGGTAAAACTAAAATATTCCAACTTTATGAGCGACAGTGTATAAATATTCTCATAATCAACTCCCATCCTTATTTCACAAGAATTACAGTTTAAAATCAAGCATTTACACATAATTATGCCACCTGCGTTTAATTTATACGTTATTATTGTATAATTAAGCATCATGTAATTAGACTAGTTAACCAGTGTATTTTTTTCGTATAATTGTTTTTAATGTTAAGTTTTCATGCACGCGTCTTTGTGAAACTCCACTGCAATTTTGTAAATAAGCATTGTGTGATCACATTTCAAATCGATCTTTTTGAAGAAAAATTATTTACTCACATTTTTTTTTTTTTTTTTTTTTTTTTAGCAGATGTTTCTGCATTTATTGATAAATCAAATATAAAACATTCAAATAACAATAATAGTATATAATATAATTGATTTACATCAAGAGTGACAACTTAATACACACAAAATAAAATATTTTTAAAAAAAAATACATAATTGAAAGCTTGAAAGTATGGAGGTAAGTAAAAATAATCAAGATAAATGCAGAGGCCAACTATCATAAGCAAAGAAGCTTGAGGCGATAGCAGCCGGGAAGGGGGGGGGGGGGTACATGGCGCTGTTTTTAGGAGAATGTAGGGGAATAGAGAGTCACATATAAAGATTTTGTTCAGAAAATATCTGAATAAAAAGTGGAAAGAAATTAAGAAAAAAGAAAAAAGAAGAAAAATGTGCAAGTGTGTGCAAGTGGGTGTGTGCAGGTGAAGTAAGTGTTCGATTCGTATTGTTAATGAACTGGTCATCTAAAATTAATTTAAATAAACAATCAAAACCTCTGAGACCCTTATGATGTTTTTGAATATGTAGATATTAAATATTTTTTCATCGATGCTTTGAATGAATACAGAGTTGCAGAGTGTTTAATATTGTCAGGTAAAGCATTCCAAATGTCTGGACCATGATGTCTTATCGATTTATAGGCCATAATAATTTTGGGGTTTGTTAAGTGGAAATCGGATGAGTGTCGTGTGGGATAAGAATGTATATCACTATTGTAAACAAAACTATTTCGAAATGCCAAAGGTATAGTATTTATCCAACATTTATACATAAAAATTGCAGTTTGAAAACTGTGAATGTCAGCGATTTTTAATGTTTTTAGTTTACAAAATATTGGATCAGTATGGGCTAAATAATGTGAATGTGTACAAAGACGAAGTGCTTTCTTTTGGAGACGATATATTAACATAATTTTCATCTTACTACTATTGCCCCAAACTATGTTACAATAAGATATGTATGACAAAATGAAGGAATTGTAAAGCATAAATAGTGACTTTTGTGATAGATAATATTTTAATTTATATAAAATGCCTATGCTTCTCGAGACTAGCATGCAAATGTTGTTAATATGACTATTCCAAGTTAGGTTTGAATCAATCATTACACCTAAGAATTTTGTAACTTCTTTTTCAATTATGGGCATGTTATCTATAAAAATATCATAATGAAGTACATGTTTAGAGTGTATGTTTTTGAAATAAATACAATTAGTCTTATTAATATTTAAAGAGAATTTATTGGATTTGAACCAAGATGATAATTTATTTAGTTCTAAATTGAGGGTTGTAATGAGAATGTTTAAGTCTTTATGCGAATAAAATACGTTGGTATCGTCTGCGAACAGAACATATGTTAGGAGTGGTGATGCATTAACAATATCATTCATATATACTAAAAACAGTAGGGGACCTAATATGGAGCCTTGTGGTACTCCGCATTCTATGGTGGAAATATTAGATGTTGTAGATTTAAACATAACATATTGATGTCTATTACGCAAATAGTCTTCAAACCAAGAAAGTACAATCCCTCTAACTCCATATGCTTTTAATTTATGTATTAATATACGATGGTCCATGGTATCGAATGCTTTCGATAAGTCCATAAAAACACCTACAGTGTGTTCTTTTTTAGAAAGGGAATCAGTTATTTTGTCACATAATTGTAGAATAGCATAATCAGTAGAGTGGTTCTTTCTAAATCCATATTGATTAGGAATTAAAAAGTTATTGATATCTAAGAAAGAATATAATCGTTTATATACTATTTTCTCTAATATCTTTGAAATGCTTGGTAGTAAAGAAATTGGTCGGTAGTTTGAAACTTTAGAGTGATCATCCTTTTTATATATCGGAATTATTTTTGCAACTTTTAGTGGGTCGGGAAAAACCCCTTGGGAAAGAGATAAATTAAAGATATGTGATAACGGGGAAGCTATGAAGTGAATTATTTGTTTTAATAAAGATACACTTAGCTCATCGTAGCCACTAGATTTACTGCTTTTTAATGAACGAACAATTTCTAAAATCTCTTGAATATTTGTTGGATTAAAAAATAAGGATTGATTAACGTTATTATTTAAGTATTTCAAAAAATCATTCTTTTCATTGATTATTTTGGAAGCTAAATCCGGTCCAATATTAGTAAAGTATTTATTGAATGCCTCAGCAACATCATTTTGGTCTATGTGATGCCCATTATCATTAAATTCAATATTATTTGGAGTATCCTTTTTCTTCCCCAAAATGTCATTAACTGTTTGCCATAATGATTGATTATTATCTTTATTATTTTCAATTTTATTACCATAGTATAATTTGCGTGATAAACGAATAATTGAAGTCAATTTATTACGGTACTTTTTATATTTATTTTGATTTTCATTTGTAGGTGATCGAAGTGAGATTTTATATAAACGAATTCGGGTAGATATTGATTTAAGTATACCTTGAGTAATCCATGGTCGTTTATTTTTCTTTTTATTTGACTTAATTCTTGAGAGGGGCACATTTTTATTATAATGACAAAGAAGTTTGTTTATAAATTTTTCATATGAACTGTTCACATCTCTTTCAAAATAAATATCATACCAATCTTCTTGACTCAAGTCTATCTTTAAGGATTCAATATTACGTTTGGTTTCTTTACGTCGTGTTGTATGTTCTTTATTGGGAATTTGTAGGTGTTTATCATTAGGACCTATCGTAAATATTGGTAAATGGTCTGAAATATCATAATATATTATTCCATTCTGTTTATTATCTAATACGTTTGAGAAAATATTATCAATTATAGTATGTGTTAAGTTTGTAATCCTAGTTGGTTTATTAATGAGAGGTTTAAAAAAAAATGAAGATAATAAATTAGTGAAGTGTTGGCCAAGAACGGTAAAAGGTAAGGATATATCGATATTAAAGTCTCCCATAATATATACATCTTTATTTTCTCTAGAAATAAATTCAAGGCATGATTCTAATTCATCAAAAAATGTGTCGGCTACATTGTTAGGTGGTCTGTACATTACCCCAACGATTCTATTCTTATGTTTATCATCAATAATTTCTAAAAATAATGTTTCTATTCCTTCCAGTTGAATATCATGTCTTATTTTAAATTGTACATCATTACGAGAATAAAAAGCGACACCTCCCCCCTTTCCGTTTTTACGGTCTGAATGAATAAATTCATAATTCTCAATGTTGAATATTGGAGGAGAAGTTGAGTGTAACCAGGTTTCGGTAAGTCCTATCAAAGAAAATGAAAATGTGTTTAGGATAGATAAAAATTCTTCAAAATTATCGAAATTCTTTTGTAAGCTTCGAATATTGATGTTTAATAAACTAAAACAGTGAAGGTTATTATTGGGTCCCGTTGAATTAAAATTTGAATTAAATTCACTAGTAGTATAATATTTACTCTGGGGTGTATAAACTTGATCATTCAGAATATCATTTAAAGCCATTAAGATTACAAATGTGGTATTGCGACCAGTATAAATTAATACTATGTGTTTGGTGCGTGCATGTGCGTGTAAGAGTGGAAGTGCAATCATTATTTAATTAATTAGATACATGTATTGTATAATAAAAATCGAATTATTGTGACATGTTTTTATTAGAATAGGTAATATATGTTTGAGTTATAATTAATTTGTGTAATATGTTTCATAATAATAAAACTGTTTCAAAATTGATAATGTTTCATTGCGGTCCAATGATTATTCTTGATGATTGATTTATTAAACGGGGCTATAAACCTAGACTAGCGTTTGATATTTGTTGTCTCCATTTGGTACTAATGTATAGTTATATTCATGTAGAAGTACAATATATTCGAAATTTGGTAATAATGAAATGAATGAATGAATAAATAAACCCGCTCGCGTGCTTCTCTTGTGTGGGCCATGTTGTATCAAAGGGCCTCGCCTCTGCGGGGAATCTCCGGTACGTCACTATGCAATGCGCTTGCCATGTATTCTGCGTGAGTTAGAATACTGCAGTTAGTTTGACATTGCATCTACCACTCTGGGTTGACTTCGACACCATCTTATTTTGCCATAGAAAAGTTACACAAGAGATCATTCTTAAATGTGCCATAGCTTTCAACGCGTATTTCATCGATAACCATCACATTCAATTGAGATCTAAAGATGGAGAAAAATTGTAAAATCTTTTTGACTGTCGTTGTTTCACTAACCGCTACACTAAGCTGTAAGTATTTGCTAATGACGATTCTACATGTACACTGTCGCCCATGACGCTGTTATGATTTCCTCTTACATTTTTTCATGAAATGATTGTCACAATATTGTTTATTCTTGATAGGTAGAGTTACCATCTTTTCAAAACTTTAGTGATAAATCTATCTGATTTTTAGATTAAATATAGATTTTCAAATTGTATATTGCGCATTAAATAGCCTTTTATTTCATTTCTTGTCATTTGTTGAACATTTAAAAAAATAAAAATAAACAAAAACATCAATACAATGGAAGAAAATAAAGATTAAAAATATTTAAAAAACATAATAATGGCCAGGGCCCCTGAGAAGCAAGACTGCTCGTAATCGGGATCCTTACCATAACACTGATGATTTTTGATAGATTATTAATTTGATTTAAAAGAACAATCGATTATATATTTCTTTTTTATTTAGTTCATGCTGGAGTTCACATATATTTTACCTGGAATAACAGCGGAAATAACAACCCAGGTGAGTATTAATATATTTTGATAAACGTAATGTCCAATTGTCCATTCCACGAAAGACCTGCTTTTAATACACAAAATAATGTATGGTTATCCGCAGAACCCCTAGTTGTATATTGTAGTGGGTTAGTTCAAAGTAGTTCATAGTGGTCTTACATCTGAACAGAAAGACAGTCTCGAATGAATACAACGGAGGGTTTGCAAAATGATTTTAGGCTCTAATTTTATGTCATATTCACATGCATGTCAAGTATGCAATTTAAGTACAGTTCAAGACTAGTACTGTGTAGAAAATTTGCTAAATCTTTAGCAATTCACCCAGCATGCCAGAACTGGCTACCTTCAAAAAAAGAAATTAGAATATCATTACGTCAGACTCCTACATATCATAATTTCAAATGTAAAACCAATCGCTTCAAAAACAGCCCTTTACCTTATTTGATCAATCTAATTAACCATAATTATTTTATTTTTTTTAACTACATTTTAAATTTCAAACACAGTACTAGTCTTCACCTCAGTCGTCTTTAGTCTTAAAATCCAATGTATTCATTCTAAACGAGAGTATAAAACTTTCTTTTGTTATTCTTAACGTGTAATGTCATTTTGAATGTACTTTTAACAATCTTTTTAACGTGTCAATATTTAAAAATGCAATCTGTCACTTTATTATGTCAACATGTAAACATGAATAATCCAGCTTCTGCTGCTTTTCATGTAAAATGACAATTATGATGCATGTATTTTGAAATTACATAATAAACCATTATTAAATTGAATTGAAGAAAAAAAGAGAAAGCGTTATAATTATTTGTTTAATTACAACTGATTTCTTTCATTTTTTCAATCGTAATTATTTTACGAACTTTACATGTATAACGTTAACTGAACTATGTCATTATGATAAAAAAAGAATTGCATTTTGAAGAATGATTTGTATTGTTTTGATACTTACTGGAAGGTAATAATTTTCTGGGGCGTGTGCGTGTGGGCTATGCTATCAGCATGTCAATGCTCGTTTATACCAAACAACGCAAACTAATATGCTACGGCGTGTACTTGTGTGTATTGATTCTGGGTGTGGGGCCGACTACAGCTGCGAGTCTGTGAATGCTCGTTTATACATAAGAAGGTATAACAAAATCATGAAAGGAACGCAGGGATGAGAAAAGGTATTTCCGTATGCAGCATTTTGTAATATGCAAAAGGTTCTAATCAACCGGAAGTAGTTCCTCAAGTTGGCACCAGTTATAAATACTAATCATACAATAGTATAGATTCCCCGCATATGCGGCCTACATGATGATTGCACACAGTCAACATGTACGTTGCGCATTATGATGTCCGTGACCGGGGGGGGGGGGGGGGGGGGGGTACTCACGTATATTAGGTATGGGATGTGCCGCTCGGAAGGGTGACTTTTTCAGGAAAGATCTTTAGGCATGGGTCCCTTTTTTTCATTTATTCCTTTCCCCTCTTTTCTCCCTCATTTTCTACGGGACTTTGGGATTTTCTCCTAAATACTCGAGCCTACATTGTAAATGCTTACATCTCTCCCATCTCTAAATAATTTCCGGGGCCTAAACAATATTTGGGAATCCTTTGGTGATTGCATTTCCCGTGTACGAGGTGTACGTAGCTCGTAAACTCAACTAGACCCCGGGGTACCACATATATCAGGACCCCATGGGCCCTATACCGGGTACTCATATGGCATAATGCGCGCTAGGTAAAGTTTCCGCCGGTAAAGGGGTAGTACCCCCGGAAACTTGTAGAGCTTCGCGCGCTGAAAATGATATGATCGGCAGATATACCCCGCCCGTACCTCGATCTGCCCAGCAGCCGTCAGAAGCGGGGCTCAAAGGCTCAAGCAGGGAGCTATATAGCCGATGCTTGAGAGCTCGTGTAGGGGTACGGGGCGGCTGCGGCAGATCCATGTATCCTACTGCGCTGAGCTGCATGCATCAATATTTACCGTACCGGTCCGGCATCGCCATCCGGCATTCGCCATTTTAGTGAACATAAAAAAAGGTAAATCACGTCATATTGAAAAGGAGTGTATCAATAGTTTTATACTAGGTGCAAAACAAATGATGGTGTTCTTTGAAAAATCTTTTAATTAAAACAGGAAAAGTCCTTCAATTAAAACGCACATTTCCTGGCTGTGTAGTAAAAGCTGTGCTTTTGATTCTCAGCATTT
The DNA here is from genome assembly GCA_035222895.1 of Strongylocentrotus droebachiensis. Taxonomy (NCBI): domain Eukaryota; kingdom Metazoa; phylum Echinodermata; class Echinoidea; order Camarodonta; family Strongylocentrotidae; genus Strongylocentrotus; species Strongylocentrotus droebachiensis. Next base: position 77,807 of record JAVYIG010004316.1, on the reverse strand, counting down.
TTAACACCACTGTACAAAACTCAACTAATTTTACTCAAAATCGGTACTTTAGTGACAATTGATGACATCTAAATAGCAGTAAAATACATTTTTGTCAACTTACTCATGTTAAACAAAATAATTTAAAAATTCAAATTGTAAGTCTAGTGTCAAATTTGCCGATCAGCACAATCTGTCCTATTGTGTGCAGTCTAAGCAATATTGTGTGGTGTTTATATCTGTGTATAATACCTGCCTCACAGCAAGTATGCAGTGCTAAAGGTCAATACGCATTAGCATTGACTCTTTATGCTTTTGCTGGAGTGAATTAAAACAGATGCTAGAGGTGCTAGCACAGTATAATTATGTTGCATGGTGTTTTCATCTTTATGTTGTAGTATGGTACAGTTTACTAATAAAGAATTTTATCGAGAAACTGCAAAATGATAGGCCATTGTATTATTACAGCTAAAAAAATGTAATATTTAAAGTTTGAAATCCTTAGACATGGGTCCGTTTTTCACAAAAAATCCTTAGACATGGGTACCTATTTACAGCAAAAGGACCCTTGGATATGGGTATGGGTTCGGAGGTCTTAGCAGCACACCCCCGTCTGACTATACTCTGAGTACCCGGGGTCTGTGATCCATCTTAAATACCCACTGCACTACTTGTAGCTACTTGCGCCCTCTATATAACAAACAATGCTTAATCGGTGACCATTGGTCCCCCATGATCCTCTTGTTCTTATGTTAACTGAGAGCTGAGTTGATGAGATAACCACCTTGCAGGGCAGTCTAATCCCTCCTGTAAACTACGGCAGATAAGCTTTAAAGAGAAGGTTGAGTTCTGGGAAGAGGTGAAAAATAATTTGTGAACTTTATCATTCTTATTATGCAAGTGTGAAAGAACATCAGATAAGACATGTTCCCTGAAAAGCATGGCTCTTCAAATGCCTTCATATTCTAAATATGTCATGTAACATCGTAAAACTCGGAGGGGGGGGGGTTAGGTTTTTTACGTGTTCGTGTAGTTCCATATACATCTTTCTGTGTACAGTGTTTTTTAACTTTACCAAGACTTGGCCAAATTTCTTATCATTTTGATGATTCTAGAACCTTGTAATACACACACATTCTTATATGCTAGATGAGCAACCTTTTTTGGTCGATTCTACACCGTTTCTTTCACAATGCAATCGCATGACCAGAACTCAACTTCATCTTTAATTACGTCTGAACCGAAAAGAAACTTAGTAATGTAGCTATTAGAATTATTATTATAATTATGTTTTTCTTCAATTTCAAGTTATTTCATTTATCATGCAAAACATATTAAAATGAATAATTATATTACAAACAAATATGCAATTTAACGACAAATGTAATAGAAAAAGCACGAGAAAAGAGGAACTAACTAGAATCAGAGCTTGTTGAAGTGTTAGTTCCTCAGTCACTGTTTTACAATATGAACAGAGTATGGCTAGAAATCAATAGATAGAAACATATGTAGCTAAGAAATTATAGATTTTTTTTTTTGGGGGGGGGGAATAAAAGAGAGGAAAAAATGGAAGAAAATAGTAGAAGGCAAAACGAGAGAAAGATACAAAAAAGGGAAAATGAATGATCGCAAATGATTACTTTTACTATTATCTGCACATCACTGCACACATAGTAGTTTTAGAGTTTTTTCCCTGAAATGTTCTAAATAAATCACTTTTCCCTCTTGCAATAAAATTCATTTGAAAAAAATATTCGTATGTTCTAAACAAATAATAATAATAATTCTACATTAATATTGCGCTCAACTCTGTTTTTTACTTCTTTTAAGTCCCCGTACTCAAGCTAAACTCGCGTTAATATTGTGGGTAACTCGGTATGACTCGCAGCACGATCGTCTTGCTCGAATCTCGAATAGCACTCTGTTTACTTAAGTGTAGTTAAGTATAATTAAGTATAATTCAAGAAGGTGGACTGTTGCTACGAGTTATAGGGAGTGCAGCGCGAGCTTGTTACGAGTAATGCGAGTATATTACGAGTGTAAGCGACTTCGACTCGAGTTACAACGAATCAGCGAAAATGTTGAACATGTTCAACATTTTGGACCTGCTCGCGACTTCGAGGAGAGTCGTGGAATGTTGTAAAGAGTTACGCAAAGTCATACTGAGTTGTCCAGAGTTATCCCGAGTTACAAGAAGAGCTTCTCGCTAGTTATTGCGAGTATTGCGAGAACTCGTCAAAACCCTCCATAACTCGCAAATACAACTCGGATAAGTGGGATCCCTGCTTTAGGCTCTCCGTCACTTGACAAAGTACATTTAGTCCGGTTTTGTCATTATCATATATATATGTCGCTTCGCGGCCGAGGTTATTTTGTAATATTTCGTTGTTTGAATATTTATATAACATGTCATGGAATGTATCGTAAATGATTTATATAGGAACCCGTGGAAGAGTAAATAGAAATCAATATTATCATCTTCTTCTTCACCTTCCTCTTTCTTCTTCTCCTTGTTTTTCTCTCTGCCTCTTCTCTGTCTTCTCTTCTCTCCCCCTCTCTCTCTATAATTCTCTCTCTCTCTCTCTCTCTCCTTCTCTCGATTTCTCTCCCTCTCCGATCTCTTTCTCTCCCTCTCTCGATCTCTTTCTCTCCCTCTCTCTCTCTCCCTTTATAACAGTTCTGCCACGTCTTTCGACACCACCTCAAATAAAAGACACCACGACATCGACGATTGAGATAGAATGGAAGGGAGATCACGACGGCGACGGGCCCGTTTGCGGTTTCATCGTCGAGCTAAAACCATCGGCTTCAACTTCGTGGAAGAATGTCGGATTCGTCTCCTTCGACGAAGACCAGGATGATTTCGAATACACGATCGAGAGACTCGATGCTGACGCCCTCTACGGGATTAGTGTTAGAATTCTGCACTGTTCCGGAAGAGGAAAAAGGGGTCCGGAGATCAGTCAGTCAACAGAGGACTATGGTCAGTTTTGGGTTTAATTTCACCAAATCGTCCCTGTTTTCACGAAGTGACGGTAGAGCGCGCAACTAGAAGAAAGTTAGTTTTGAATAAATCGCTTTCAAAGGTTCAAGCCATAATCTCAACCTCTTTAATTTATCAAAGGCAAATAAATTTTATATCCTGGGATAGAAAATATCTCAATGTTTAGTTCTATCTTTAAATATTTCCATTATTTCTTATATTTTTTGAGGAAATGAGCTGTAAACATTACCGTCACTTCGTGAAAACACGAAATTCAAGGACGCGCTGTGATTTTGTTTTCACGAAGTGACGGTACGTAGCCGCGCGCGTAATACATATGGGATTTTTCTCTCGTGGATGGAATTCTCGAAATGGACACTAAATACGGCAAAACGTTTTGTTTAATTGATGTACAGATAAAATAATTCGAACTGTGAGAAAAAGTACATTTTCCTTTTCTGTAGCTGCTTTTTCATTTCTCTGTGTGAACTGTTAACACATCCGTCATTTCGTGAAAACACAAATTGCATAGAACGCTTTGATTTTGTTTTCACGAAGTGACGGTACGTAGCCGCGCGCGTAAAACGTATGGGACTTTTCCCTTGTGGATGGAATTCTCGAAATGGACACTAAAAACAGCATTATGTTTTGTTTAATTGATGTACAGATAAAATAATGCGAACTGAGAGATAGAGTACATTTTCCTCGTTTGGTAGCTGTTTTTTTTTATTGATAAGAATAAACTGAATGTCTCTGTATGAACTTTTAACTTAACCGTCATTTCGTGAAAACACAAATCACATAGAACGCTTGTATTTTGTTTTCACGAAGTGACGGCTCGTAGCCGAGCGCGTATAAAACATATGGGATTTTTATTGTGTGAAGCAATTTCATGAGATAGACACTGAAATACGGTAAAATTACTTGTTTAATAGATGTATGGATAAAATAAGAGCACCTTTTCTTCTTTGTATAATTATGATGTCAGTTTTTGTTCACGAAGCTACGGCTCACAATAAATTAACTATCAATAGCACAGATGGATATTGGCACAAAGTGCTTTTAAAATGATTAATAAGCTATTCTCTTTAATCTTAAGCTAAAAATGGATATGTATTTAATATTCGTTGAGGTTTAATTATCAGGTATATTGTATGTAGTAGGAACTAAAGATTGCACTAAAGTTACTATATACTTTCCACTTAAGAACACGTTCAAATAGTCTCCCTCTCTCTCTCTCTCTTTACCCCCTCCATCTCCCTTAATATCACACAAATTCTGCCATTTCTTGTTGAAATTCATGCGGGTGATATTAGGGCTTTTGCTACTCTATTACTATGAGGAATTTCTAAAATTTTAGGGAGGGGCCTAGCTAAATATATTTTTTCATATAGGAAATAAAGCAAATATGTTAAGAAATATTTTTGAATGAAGGAAAAAGATTCAGTATTGATCATTGATGATGATCATTGACCATAATCTGTAGTTAACTACTCAACTCTGCAATATAAACACAGAAAATGAATTTTGACTGAGCAGTTTTAATTCAAAAATTTGGAACCAGAACAGCAAGTGGCAAATGGAGAATAAATTAAAAATATTAAATAATTCATACCAAACATATCATCATCAATTATCATCAATACTATATTGCATTTTGAAATATACATTTAGAAATTTGTGGAAAAGACTCATCAGGTATACAGCCACGGAATACAAAGGTTATTTAGCACATTATACAGTACTAAATATGCTAAAATGTCTTTAACTTATTTTTCATACATGTCCTGGTTATCATGTTTATTCAGCAATCATAGCAAATAAATGCCACATGTGACATACAAAATGCTTGACATACATGTACTACATGTATGATTAAGTCAACAAAGAAATAAATCTATATTCAAAATACCATTCCAAAACAAAATGAATAAGACATTTTATATCATTAGCATGCTGAAATATACTGGTTGCTAAATAAAACTCTTTTTTTTTAAAGGTTCATCTGCACAGATTTTTTTACCTGAAGACAAAAGAGGTTTAAAAACAGTACTGTGTGGTATAGTCTCTTTCTTGCACGCCATGGTTATCCTGTTCTGGCTGAAAGATTTACATGTTGATCGTAACAAAACGAGGCAGTTCTTGAAAAAAAAGATGGCACAGTTTTTTCAATGGGAAATATGACTAATATAATCATAATCATTACTTTTTTGTTCATTACTGTTTTTCATTAATATCTTGTGAGTAGAGTTTCAGAAGCAAGTCAGTTTACACAATCTCTTTCTAGGGTATTTCAATAAAATTTAGTACACAGTCTCAAACGCTACAAAGTTTACCAATGCTAAAAGGTTGTCTTCACCCAGGCAAACATGTAATCTCTGACTAAACAATTATCAGCTGAACAATGCATGATAAACATGGAAATATCAATTTGACTAAACAATTTCATTTCTCATCAAACAGATAAAATTAAAAACAGCAACATTATGATTATATTGTATGATTATAAGATAGATTGAAGTACCAAATACAATTATGATGAGAATGACTATAGAAGTAAAAATAAAAACATTAAATGTGAACTAGTAACATTGTGTTTTGAAAGAAAAATCAATTGTGGAAATGTAACTTATATTCATGTTCTAATGAAGGCATCAACCCCTGTGAATACAAACATTTAAAGAAAATAGATAAACAAATTCCTCAATACAAAGATACGATATGAGGATTCATGGAACTAGAATCGAAAACTCTAATATGCATTACTGATTGAGGTAGGTATACCTGATAAATAGCTGTACTGAGCTATACATTTGAATAATAAAGATTTATGTGTGCAGGAGTTCATTGCAATACTGTAACAGAAAACTGACACCTGTACGACTATTCAGTTCATCGTTTCAGAAATCATGGACAATGTTACCAGTTTGCTTTAAATCAATTCATTGATTTTATAATCAATCCATTTCATTGCGATTACAACACACAATTACAATTATGAGTGGAGTTTGCTTTGTTTATGATATTTAAAATGTTTAAAATAAAACAGTATAAAAGAGAGATTGAGGTATTGAAACATTGAAGCATTGTCAAAACGATCATGTAATTGATTCTAGTTTCTCAAGCATGCTCTTCAACAACAGTTCTTCAAGTTTCTTCACACGTATGTCATCCAAGCAATAGTGGTTGAAGCAGCGAAGATCCTTCATCTAGACTGCGTGAAAGTAAAAGGAAATAAGAGAAAGAACAATCAATAGAAAACCATTATCAGAATTTCAATTATGAAAGGGAAACTTTACATTGCATTATGATTGGGCGAAATTATTTTGTGTAGTTTTGGTACCAACTTTTAAAGAGGCTCTTAAAGAATTAAATACTTTATTTGGTATCACCTTAGTATTGGCAATTTTTTTTAAGGATTACAAAAAAAATTAGATGCTGACCTCGATAGGACCACTCATTCCCTTAACTAAGGGACCTAAGCATTAAAAGCAATTAAGAATATCTAAAATGTTAACTATTGGGAAACAATCAAGAAGGAAAGAAGATACCTTTTGACTCGCTCAGAAGCATAGACAATGGGTCATCATCAGAATCGCAATCGGAGCCGTCAGGAGACTTTAAGGGTCACCATGCCAAGTCACACATGCAGCTCTGACTGTACGTGTTCGGTGAATTGCTTCAACGGTTCCATACCGCTCCCACTCTTAGGTCACTATTGCCAAGTCACATTCTGCAGCTCTGTGTTCAGTGAAGTATCAAGGACCCATCTTACCAGCATGTCGGTCCCTGTATCCAATCTAATTTTGTAGAATGAAAGAAATAATTACAAGTTATTTTCTTTCATTTATTTGCAAGCAGAGGTAAGGAAATGAATCCAATATTATCTTTTGTACATCAAATTAATTACTAGGCATAACTGACCCCAAACAGAAGTTTTCAATTGCCCCTATTACCCCAAAATATAATTTTCTAATTGTCCCTACCAAACAAAACCACCCCAATGCACATACGCAGTGAGTGTGCTTAGTACTTTGCTGCTAAAGTGTGATTTTCTTGAACAGATCATGAAACTATTCTCACCTGGATTTGTTTCTGGCCTGTGGCATTCTTGCAAAGTAGATGTACTTTCCCAGTGCTTCCTTCATACAAGTGAAAATTGTATCTACTGCATCTGAAACTAAGTGAAAGCAAAAACATCATCATAATGTCATTACCACTGAAGTGTAGGTACTGGTAGTGAGACATGTACATCATCTGGTATGGTGCTTGCTTGGAAAATTCTTTAAAATACGAAGTGGAGTTGGGCAGCATTTGATGGTATCAAGAACAATTGTTTTAAATAATTTTTGTATAGGGTGAGAGACCAAGGGTACTAAAGTGCTGCCTTTGAATATAACAGACACAGAGTACAGATAATGAGAGAAACTAAGCTAAACATGTAGACATTGTTCCCCAAAAGGTAGACTACTCATGATTACGTCAGTCTCAAAACAAAAGTATTCCTTTTTCGGATGGTGCCATTTATTAATTTTCAGGGCAGGACTGTATCTAATTTCCAATTTTTAATTAAATGTTCATTCATGTCCTTCTTTGCTTGTAAGGCAAATCATTGAATTCCCTAACAGTTAACCAGGAGGAGCTACATCCCAGGTCATCTCAGCTCAGCATGATGATAATTTTCATAACTCCCTTTGCCCTTGGCCATGTTGATATTGGCCTTGGGCTTGGAGCCCTGAAGTCTCTTAAACCCCAGGCACGCTTAACAAGAAAGGTCTCAGTCTGGTCTAGATCCTGATCTACTCACCTCTAGTCTAGATTCTAGATTGATGAGAAGTGGCCGACATAAACTGATAATTATAAAATGATGATCTAGAGTAACTAGAGTTCTAGGCTCTAAAACAAATTAGCTAAATAGTAAATTACTGAAAAAATAAAAGTAAAGCTCTACTCTCGAGTCTAGCCTGCGCCTAGGCCTATCTAAATATCTAACTTTCTTTCTGTAAAACTTTGTTCAAAATTATAACTTAAGCAGATATAAAAAGAACCTAATAGCATTAATATTTGGTGTGGAGCTAAATAAGAAAGACTCTCCACTTAAGTTATTTAGTCTAGATGTATATTTGTTAAGACATAAGTTGATCTTTTTAGTTTTGGATCACATGATACATCACTCCTTTATTCACTTACATGAAAATAAGTATATGGGGCGATATGTGGAACGGCGGTGTATTTTTCACACATATCTGTGCTCATGGACATATTTATGGCTTACAAAGAATCAGAATAAATCAAAAGAGTGTACCACATTAATTTACCTTTAAAAAACATTTAAAAACTCACCTTTACATGGTCTGTGACTGTTCCAAACTGCGAAATTTTCACTACCGTCACTTCGTGAAAATATTAAAAGCAGGAAAAGAGCAAACGATGTTTTCACGAATTGACGGCTGTTAAGCGCGTACTTGGCCGTCACTTCGTGAAAACAGAAAATCCTTTTGCTAGGTATTTTTTTGTTTACGTCATCGTCATAGTGACATAATTAGACATTATTATGATCTGAAATTTTGTGAGGTTCAAGGTATTAGTGAATGATGTCCAAAAATGCAAAAAAATCAAAAGTGAAAATATGTAGGATTTTCCTCACTACCGTCACTTCGTGAAAACAGGGACGATTAATGTTCTTAGTGTCTATTTTCAATTTGTTGCTCTGTTTTTTAATGTTTTAGAATTAGGGCAAGAAATATATTTTTCAAGTTTAATATCTGATAAGTCGCGGTTATTTTATATGTTTTTGTTGTGTGAATATTTATATTAAAGTCATTAAATAGTGCATATATCAATATTTTGTGAAAATGATTGTGTTTATGATATATAATATGGAACCCTGTGCAAGGACAAATAAAAAAATAAAAACTATTTACTCTTTTTCTTCGGCTTCTTCTTTTTTTCTTTTCTCTCTCTCTCTCTCTTTTCTCTCTTTCTTCCTTCCTTTATAACAGCCCTGCCGCGTCTCGCTAAACAACCCCAAGTGAAGGACATCACTACATCAACGATTGAGATAGAATGGAAGGAAGATTACGATGGTGACGGGCCCGTATGCGGTTTCGTCGTCGAGCTTAAACCTCCGGCTTCAACGTTGTGGACGAGCGTCGGATTCGTCTCATTCGATGAGGACGAGGACGATTTCGAATACTTAATTGACAGACTCGATGCTGGTGCCCTCTACGAGATTAGCGTTATAATTCTGCACTGCTCCGGTAGAGAAGGAGAAAGGGGCCCTGAGATCAGCCAGTCAACAGAGGACCGTGGTGAGTTTAATAATAATAATAATAATGAACGTTATTTGTATAGCGCATATCACTCACATAAAGAAAGTCCCTATGCGCTTAGAAAAGAAGGAAAAGGGCGGAATAAAAATGAACATTTATGCCTGATACATGAAAATAATCAATTACAAACAACAATAATGATACACAATTCCTACATAGCTTACATGTAATACATTGTAAATTCAGGTAATACAAATTTAAACATGAAAAAACATGACAATTAAATGAAAAATAAATTAAATATTAAATATGTACATGATACTATAACCAAAGAAGTCACTACAAAATTAACAATTTACAAAAAGATAGGTCTTCAACAGAGTTTTAAATGATTCTGTTGTGCTTGCCTGTTTGACAGTATCAGGCAAGCTGTTCCACAATTCGGCCGAAGAATTTCTGAAAGAGCGAGTGCCATAATATTTTGTTTGAGTGCTTTGAGCTACTAGGAGGGATTTACTATTTGATCTTAAGTTTCTGGTAGGGGTATATTGTAGAATGAGATCTTGGAGGTAAGACGGGGCTGTACCGTTTAGGCATTGATATGTCAGTAAAAGGATCTTATAATTAATACGGGACTTAACTGGCAGCCAGTGCAATTGTTTAAGTATGGGTGTTATATATGTTCTCTGCGTTTAGTTCTAGTGATTAGTCTGGCTGCTGAGTTTTGGATTCTTTGTAATTTAGGGTTTACTATCTAAACTTAACCATGAAATCATATGATTCGGCTAAGGGTCTTGCGTTGTGTGTTTTTTGTTTGTTCCACATCAGTCGAAGGCCTTCTTCATAATTATCTGACGCAGCTAAACCAAGGCTTAAAGGTAAAGACCAGTATTGGCAACGCCCCAATTTCAAAAAATGAAATGGAAGCTCTCATTACCAATCATGTGAAAGAATATGTTTTGACTAATACATGATGATAAAAAATTTGCCGGGAAACCGCCTACTAATTCATATATTTGGTAAATTTATTTCTCTCATGGTCTGGTGAGAGAGATAGGGTAGTCCCATATACATCTTTCTGTGTATAGTGCTTGTAACTTTACGAAGAATGGGCCAAATTTCTTATCATTTTGATGATTCCAGAACCTTGCAGATGCTAGATGCTAGATGATCAACCTTTTCTGATCGATTCCACAACGTTTCTATCGCATGACCATTACTGGTCTTTACCTTTAACTAAAAATGACGTTAGGTGTAGTACGTTTCACATTTCTGTATCTTCAAAAAACACGGAGTAATTTATTTATTAACCTGAAAAAAGTCGTGCGAAGGTTTTTTTTCGTCAATTCACCGTGTCATATCTGACCGAGCCTTTAAAGTAATAACCACGCCTTAAAGAGAAGGTTGAGTTCTGGGAAGAGGTGAAAAATAATCTGTGAGCGTTGTCATTCTTATTATGCAAGTGTGGAAGAACATCAGATAAGACATGTTCCCTGAAAAGCATGGCTCTTCAAATGCCTTTATATTCTAAATATGTCATGTAAGTCGTAAAACTCGGGGGGGGGGGGTAGGTTTTTTTTACGTTTTTTACGCCACGTGTTCGTGTAGTCCCATGTACATCTTTTTGTGTACAGTGTTTGTAACTTTACGAAGACTTGGCGAAATTTCTTATCTTTTTGATGATTCCAGAACCTTGCGATACACACAAATTCTTATATGCTAGATGATCAACCTTTTCTGGTCGATTTCAAACCGTTTCTTTCACAATGCAATCGCATGACCAGAACTCAACTTTATCTTTAAGGAACGATGCAATCTGCGAACAAAACGTATCTAATGATATAAACACATACATAAACAAATAGAATGAGGTGCAAGGTAATAATGTCAGCGGCAACAGTGCCAGAGGTAAAAATCCCAGATATTAAATTGCTAGAGAGAAATCAAAAAATTAAGAGGACCGCATTTATTCGCCTAGCAATGGGGCCTTCAAAAGGCTGCAATACACATGTTAGTGATTTTTTTTTTAAGTGATCAGACAGGTGGTTAAATGGAAGACAATGCTTGGTTTTCTTCAACACTTGAAACTTTCCAATTTCTTTTTGTATCATGTTTCGTTTGATAGGAATCTTTTATGTCCTGGGGGCGTTTCACAAAGCCTTTTTTTAGTGACAAATAACAAAAATCAGTGACAAATCGGCTGATAACCAATCAGAAACAAGGATTTCAGGAGATTATAACACAAGTTGCCATTTGTCACTGATGATAAGTTATGTGAAACGCCCCCAGGTATGTGCTTTTGGGCCCATATTAGTTGTCAACTATATTATCCCGTGTAATCATTTGACAACTAGCCTAGTGAGATTGTATAAATATGGGCCCTTGTCTTTCTACGTACGAAGGTTTGCGATTAATTGCGAATTTGAAATAACAATTATGATTGGTTTAAAGCCAGTCTTGTAAACAATATGTGCATGTAACGATAATCATGATTGGCCACTACAATTATGTCTTTCTTGTTACCGAAACATATCCACAGAACCACAGACAGAGGCACCATCTTTATCGACATCAACAGCGCCACCATGCCCGGCGCAGAACTGCACAGAATGTCCACCGAACCAACCTGAAGACGACCATCGCTGGAGAATGATGTTTCTAATTATTGTATCCGTACTCTCATCCATCGTCTTCGTGCTCCTGGTTATTCTTATTTGGTAGGATTATGATCTATTTGTAAAACCGCGACATGCAGTCAGAGAAAGAAAAACAACTTTTAAATCTGTCCGTACAGTTATTGTAAGATTGAATTATGGATAAGAAAGTACTTGACATAATACCGGTAGGATCACTCATCTCGCTTCTTTAGGTACCATTTTAGGGAAACTGTCACGCTTGACTGCACAGAGGTCCATTTAGATGGCGTCAACTCCAAGTTGATTACATAGGTTTCATATTCTTAGATAAGTTGGCGTATGAGTAATTAACTCTGCAGTGTGGCGCAATCGGATCACCGTCTGGCTCTCATGAATTTCGTGTAGACTGAGCAGGACAAAGATGCAAAAAATGATTGTCGCCGCGCTGTGTGTAAGCGTGCTCCTCATCCTCTCTTCTCGATGCAGGCTCGTGCTAAGGGGAAACACTTAGATCCTCAAATTATAAAACGATAACTGGAGGCACCGTACGTTGGAAGGTTACAGCCTAGACACTTTGCGCAAAGTAGGGTACGGTGTACCGGTGTTTAGTGTGCATGCATGTATAAGCCTATACACAACTGGTAATCTGTATATAGATCTCCGTGATAGGATACGCAAGTCCTTTGATGATTTACAGAAGAGGAAGAAGAAGAAGCAGGAGAAGAACTGTTCACAGTTGCCTGTACTTAAATAACAGAAAAAGAAGCAGGAGTGACCTTTACTCTTATTATTACTTTACTATTTTTATAATCATGTTATTTGCAGTCATCCTCTACATCACGCTATACTATTTGGAACCTTCATACATACATTTGATAGTAGACTCATTTGTGTGTATTATATAATCACAAATAACTTACACTTGCATAAAGAATGCTTACTTGTAGTATTATGATTCTATTTAGTGTAGTTTTTATCATGTAAATATACTTTTGTAAAAACTGCTTTTGGATTAGTCAATCAATTAAATTATCTTGGTTTGTGTTTGTGTATTCCTACTTAATCTGCAGGTGCTGCGTTGAACGTCGTCGCGGTGAACCTGATGAACAAGCTTTGTTGGTATGAACAAATAAACTCGACGTTGAGCGAATATGACGTAAGGCGCCATCTTCAAATTAATCTAGGTGCCTTCTTCAAATTGACTCAACTTAGTTGAATATAAAGAAGAGAAAACAGAAAACACACTGCACAATGGCACTTCACAATGATGGACTAATCTTGAGCTCTGGTATGGGAATCGTACGTCGTGAGAAAATGGTTATAAATAAATTTGGATTCCTTATCCTACAGTATATTGATTGTTTGAACCTGTAAAATAAAATAAAAAGTCACACAAACTTGCTGGAAATCATCTTCAATAAAAAAATATATCTCATTTGCACTTAGTGACCTGAGTTAAGCACATGGTGTCGGGCGTACTTACCTTGATTTCCTTATTTTTCTATGCGTATTTAATACTCGGTGCCTAAACATTTTCTACCACAATCGTTTGGAACATGTCTTTAATATTTAATTTTGAACATTTAGTGTTAGTTTTGTTGGATTATCTGAGAATTTATTTTCTGTCATTACCAGAACTCAAGGTTATATTTAACCTATTATTTGATGTTTGGAGGTAATTTAATCCTATGAAAAAAATCAATTTACAATTGGAGACAATTTTCTTTAAAAATTTACTCTAGACTAGACTGCTGTTTAGTTCCAGCTGAACAAATAAACAAATCCACAGATATACGGCCCGCATTATTGAAGGTGCGATCACAATGCTGTTTCCTTGGTGATAACAGTGAAGGAAGGAAAACGCGTTAAAGGCAAATGGAAATTTGATAAAAAAACAAAGAAAATGCAATACATTTTCAATAATTCATTGCATTTTGCCCCGACCCCCAACATAACAAAATCTTCTTTGTGGGCATGCCTTGAACCATAATGCATGGCCCTACAGAGGAACTTTTCCTGTTGGGGACTGGGGAAAATGCAATGAATTATTGAAAACTTATTACATTTTTTTTGTTTTGGGGTGTTTGTTGGGGCGTCGACGTACCCTAGCGTCCGCTACGTACAGTCACGATTCATTGGCTAAGCAATGGCCTCGTTACTGTGAGCCCCCAAGATCAAAACCGTATCGATGTGCTATATTAGTGCCCTTTTATGAGGCATTAATCCCCATTACTATCAGTTATGACTTAAGGCCGTAGGTCCCCTAGTTGATTAGCATAGTAGCACACACATGCTTTAGCAGTCACGCAAAACAAACAATCCCCCATTGTCATTCAATAAAATCTGAGAATGTATACTATTATCTTGATCTATTAGGAATAAATCATTGTCAAAATCATTCAATAAATTGGGGTAAAAATAATTATTCCACCATTATGACCAACAGTGTACTATAAATTCGGATGGGTAATTAAAACAAATAAAATATTTAAGATATGTGGAGAATGCGTAATTTAAAATTTTACGGTCACTTGTAATATTAAAGTTTTTAGTTTTGTCGCAAATTACTTATGTGACGACGGCTATTCCAATATATAAGACATTTTTTTGTTTAAAAAAAAAATAAGATGACGTTTTAATTTGTATAGGGGTCTAAAGAAAGAGAAAATATATAGAAATGTATGTTTGAACAAAATTACTAGAGGGGGTTTACGTATGGTTGACTTACAGGTAAAAAATTGGTTTTTTGCGACTTTCTTGGATAAGGAGATATTTATTGACAATGAGAAAACTAAATGAAAAATATAGGTTTTCGTTTGGTTAATTAGGGTAAATGGAATTCCATTGGTGTTTCAGCTTAGTTGTAATAATAGAGGCATGGAGCAAATTATGTCGAATGTCTAGGATACCCCATTTCTAATTTGATTTACTTTTATTACTTGGCAAAAATTGAGATTTGTAAATAGTTACCGTTATTGGGTTAAAAAATACACGGGGGCGACGTGCGATTTTGCTCTCGATGGAGCTTAAATCGCCCCCTAAAATCCTTAAAAAACAGATCTTTGGGGCGACCATTTTTTTTAGAGTTACCCACTTGCCTTAGCTCCAAAATAAATAACATAATTCGAGGAGCATCAGCAGTAGAATTAACATTTCTTACCTAGCGTGCATACGGCAAGCTTTACTGAAATCAACACACGGCGCAACGAGAGTTTAACTGGATTGCAGTTATAATCCAACAACGATAATCGCTTGTTTCAGTATAATACGCGCGGTTCGTAAATAAAGTGAATGGTTTTCACAGCGCGGCACTTGCGATCAGTATGTTATTTACGTACGTACATGCGATCGTGTGAGACCGGTAACGCGACAACAGAGCTAGCTGAGCTGAATGGCGTCTCGCCACTAGTAGAGCCCAGCCCCGGTCCATCAATGACCGTGGAAGACCATTCGCGACTGACAATCCATTGTAAAGCTTGTCGTTAATTTCCTCCACCAACGTATCGGCGACTTGACGGTTCGTTTGGTCACTCTGCATTTATTGTTGGTAATCATGCATTTCAGTATATGAATACCTTTACCAGTCTACTTGTATTTGTATTGCATAATAGTGATACACTCTTCTAGACTGTCAGAACATAGTGCAGCTTGGACCCGGTGCCATCGTGGCTCGTAAAGGCTCGCGTTCATGAACTTTTGCCGATCATCACATCGACAATCAACCTCTCCCTCATGTCTGGTGAAGTCCCCGAAAATGAATGAAAAAGCATGGCTTTTCAAATGGCTTCAAATTCTAAATATGACAAGTAACAGCTTAATAATAAGGCCCGATTTGTATGCAACATGTTTGTGTAGCTCCATGTACATCTTTCTGTGTACAGTGATTGTTACTTTACCAAGACTCGGCCATTTTTTTTATTATGTTAATGACTCCAGAACCTTGCAGTACACACCAAAACTTATATGCTACATGATCAACCTTTTTCTGATTTGATTTGATTTTGATTTGATTTGATTTGATTTGATTTATTTTCCACTCAAATATCCACAAATTAAATGACATATATAAACCATACAGTAATACAATATATAATAGAACAAATGAATTATACAAGTAACGAAATACTGACAAGTATGTTCGTAATCAAATAAGTTTACAAAGTACATTTATGTTTGAGAATTAAACAACATATTTTAAATTGCTTGATTTAACTGAGAGGGGAAAAAAGGGAATCTCAGAAAAGCTAGGCTTGTTGAGCGAGATTCCCAGTATAAATTAAATAATGGACCATCATCAACGTGCATCAAAATCTGCACATGTCCGCTCCCAGAGAGACCAGAGACGCGCGAACCAACCCGCCCGCGCCAGATCCCCGGGTCTCCCCCGCCAAGGCCCATTCAGCGTACAACACCGTTTCTTTCACAATGCAATCGCATGACCAGAACTTAACTTGATCTTTAAGTTCAATGCTATACCAGATACAAAAAGGAAAGTTAAAAAATTATTATGTATTTGGAGATTGTAAAACCAATGAAACATTACGGCATATGATGCTTGAGAGAAAACAGATAATTGTGTTTTGGAAAATTGTAACATGTTCGATATTTTTCTGGGGGGATTATAAATTAATACAAATAAGATGATTTTAGCGAATAGATATGATATACGTGGTAAACCTTTTGATTGATTTTCCTAAATATGTTATTTATAAGAACTACGTGAGACATTTGAAAACAAAAGGCAAAATGAATGGTAAACTCTTTTAACTGATTTGAAGTATGAATTGATATCACATTTAAATTCTAAAACAAAAGCAAGGTTAATGAAAAAAAGGGAAAAGCTTTGATTAATATGCTATGAAAATGTTTCAATTTTATTTGTATATATGTTATTGTAAAAGTTCTAAATATGCGAGGAAAAAAAAATTTCATGGAAGGGTTTGAAAAAAAAAAAATAGCCATTGTATTGTTTCTTGTGTAATTTGTGTTTATGTGAACTCTGCATGAACACGTTTATGTGAAACTCCAATGTAATTTTGTAAATACGCGTTGTGTGACCGTACTTTTTAAGAATTGTAATGTAAATTATACATTGTTTTTGTTATGTGTACTTAAAGGGCGTTGCGGGAATAAGAAAGGTGAAAATCTCAATTTTTTTATAAGGGCCTGATAAATGTTTTAAGAATCAGAGTTGAAACTTTCCTAACGGTATGGTGACAAAATGTTAATTATTCGCAAATTTATGGTCAATTTTCCTTTCAAATTTGAATTTTGCAAACTGCCAGTGTTTTATACTCGGTACTTGTGACTGTTTGTCAGTTATCACTTATCACACATTATTGTTTGTAAATTTGTTGTTATAATATAAAGTGAAGTTGTTCGTATGCTGTCATATTCCAAAGTGTCCTTACAAGCCATAGCTGCACGTCACACTTAAACCAATAAAGTACTAAAAATAAAACTAATGATAAAGTTTCTATTTGCTTCCATATGACTTTACATAATAGTGTTCTAGCTCCTGCAACCGTATATAGCGCTCCTTGTATTTAATGATTGAAATTCTACCAGGTATCCGTTTACACCCCCCCCCCCCCCTTCGATCGTGTGGTGACGAATGTACATCAATGTCTGGAGGGAATCGAACCCCATATCTTGCAATCTACAGTCAAGATACATAACCACTGGACCATACCACGTGATAGTCCCATCAGCTGTGACCCAATGTAAAGGATGAAACATAGGCGTTGTTGCGTGATTTTAAAGAATCAAGATTGATATCAAACTTTAATGACTGAAGAAGAAGAAAAAGAAAACCAGCAGTTTCGTAGCTGCAATTTGCTTTACTTGTCATTTTCGTAACATGACCGTAGTTACTACTGAGGAGGGAAAGTGACCTTAAATTTGACATTTCGCAATCGTCTTCGCACAGTCAGAATCTGGGGATTCCCATGAACGCCGCATGAATTTTTAGAGAAGGAGCAAATATCAAACCTTTGATGAAAAGAGCCTTTGAAATCCAAACCAACAACAACAAAAACCGTATCTTAATAATTAGCAAAAAGATACTGACGTGAGAAGAAAAGAGAGCGAGCAGCAGGCGATTGACTGAACGAGTTAAAGTCGCGTATTAATAAGTATTAGAGGCACGTTTCTACAAATAACAATAGCCCCAAAGTAAGATAGCTAAGGTAGATAGTTTGCATCCATTTACATGCAGTGCCATGTGCATCAGGTAGTGTAAGGGTTAGGGTCAGGGTTGTGACTATTTTTTAGAAACATGCCTGTAAAGCTGATGAACTAGCTAGTGCCTACCCTGAAAGAGAGCGTATAGAACATATCGTATTGACCCCTATATGTACCCTTGGGTCAATTCATAGATCTCCTAATCATCAACATCATCACCATCACCAGTATTCTTTTTCATCCACACCCTCCCGATTATTAATACGCACAAGAAAACAATCTGTTTAAACATAATACTAAACGTGCTAACTAAGAATATCGTCTTATGGTTGCAAACTTTGTCCTTGATCTATTCAATAATGTACACACTCTAGGTTGTGTACATTATTTTAACTTACTAAGTCTTCCTTATGAAAAAGAAAACCTATGGAAATCATTACATTTATATTTTACAAATAATAATCAGCACTGGAAAACAATCTGTGTCATATTTAAATGCATGTAACTGGAATGCTCTGTCTAATGAAACTAGAAATTGTTCTCCACGAAAAAAAAGCTTTAGGCTAACATTTAACAGTTATCTTTTTGAAAGAATTTAATTTACTCACATTTAACTGTTCAAGCGTTTAAGGTAAAATGCATGTACATCTAAAACGTATTGTAACATTTAAATCGAATAAAAGTAATATATTTGAATGAGATTGTGTAATATGTTTGAGTTATAATTATTTTGTGTAAATCTTTAATAATAGTATAACTGTTTAAAAATTGATAAGTGAAATTCTAAAATGCTTCTTTGTGATCCAATGACTATTCTTGATGATTGATTTATTGAACGGGACGCGTCTTTTTTCCCCCGTCCTGTGGCTCAATAGACACCTATACGTCATGCGCTAGTCATCAATATTCATGATACGCACGCACATAGAATCTGATGCGATAATTTATCAAGTTTACTTTAAAAAAAATGACATTGCGAGAAAATCGGGAGGCTTACTGTATTAAAACGAATGACTACCCAGGTCGTAACTTGTCCATAACAATTGCGACATACTGGTTTAGTCCAGAATCTGGCCGATTTTAATTTAATCTCCACCACACCGTACCAACGCAATTATTCATATATTCCAAAATTAATATGCATTTTAGGATGGCTAGGTTACGGGGAAAAAAAGACGCGAACGGGACTAACCTTGACTAGCACCTGCTTTTTGATGGCTCCATTTGCCACATTTATAGATATATATTCATGCTGAAGTACAATATATTTGAAATTTGGTAATACATGAAATAAATGAATGAACAAACCAACTCGAGTTTGTTTTTTGCTTTTTGGCAAAGGGCAAGGCCTTTGGTGGGGAATCCCCGGTACGTCATTGTTCAATGCGTATGTTATTGTATTTTGCGTGGAGTCGAATACTGCAGTTAAGTTGCCATTGTATTGACCGCTCTCTGTTGAGCTCCGATGTCATCTTCTCTTGTCATAGAAACGTTACAAAGGAGATCATTTTTGAATGTTTAATAGCTTGCAACGCTTTTTCATTAATAAGCCTCACACTGAGCTCTAAAGATGGGGAAAAGTGTTGTGCATGTTGTCTCACTGTTGGTTTCGTTATACTTTTGGCTGTCATCGCTGCACTAAGCGGTAAGTATTTGTGAATGACGAATCTTCATGTAGATCTAGATCAGATTATGTGGATGTGTCGTGAGGTGTCGTACTTCGAATCATCGAGTCATCGCATCGGGTCGGGTTCTTGCGTTACCCGACCTTTTGTGAAAACATGCCCCTTTATTCACGAAATGTTGGGGGAAATGTTAGTGAAATAAACCCCTCTCATCTACAAATGGTCTAGTCCAATTTACCCGACACTTTGTGAAAACCCTACGACAAATATTTCACTAAATGTCCTGTAACACAAATACCTGACCGGACGCGATGGCCAAATGATTAGAAGTAAGTCACCACCTTCCAATTTTCCTGATTTGTAATCATGTTCGCAATTATCCTGAGGACGAAAAGAATCAAGCTATGATACGTAAAATCACAGCTGAAAAAATAGCCATGTTTAATGACGAACTACTCAAAGTAACATGGAATGACGTGGTCGCATGTACTGACACCAATAAGGCATATGCACTTTTTTGGAACTTGTTCTCCTCTCTTTTAAATAAACATATCCCAATGACTAAAAAAAGATCGGCAAGAAATAGAATCAAGCAGCCATGGATAACTAAAGGTATCTTTTGCTCTATTAAAAAACGGAATAGATTATATAAATATAGTCTTCGACACCCAGGAGAGGAAAGCTTGAATAATTACAAATCATATAGGAACAAACTAACCACCATTATTAGACAGTCTCGACAAATGTATTTTGCCAAGCAGTTTGAAAATGCAAATGGAAATGCATCATCAACGTGGAATGTGATCAATCAAGCCCTCAAAAAACAAAAGAGTAAATCAAAGTGTCATATTACCAAAGATAATAATACAATGGTTGATTCAAAAGAAATAGCAAATTGCTTCAATGCTTACTTTGTTGGGGTTGGCCCCAATCAGGCCAATACAATAGCTTCGAATGGAGTCGACTTCTCACAATTTCTTAAAACTCCCTGCAACAAGTCATTATTTCTCAAACCAACAAACTTGATTGAAATCTTGAATATTGCACGTTCTCTTAAAATAAGCTATGCTAACGGTCATGATGGGATAAGCACAAATCTTTTGAAACAAGTTATAGGAAATATAATAACCCCACTAGTGCATATTTTTAATCTCTCTCTGACGACAGGTACATTTCCAGAAGCATTTAAGATTGCTAAGGTTGTTCCGATATACAAAAAAGATGACTCTTCCCAAGTCTCAAACTATCGCCCTGTTTCTATTCTCTCGAGTTTGTCCAAAGTATTGGAAAGACTTATATACAATAGGCTAGTTTTCTAACAGAAAATGACTTACTGAATCAGGATCAATAATTTGATCCTGATTCAGTAAGTCATTTTCTGTTAGAAATGGTTTCAGGAAATACCACTCAACCGATTTAGCCCTTGCACAATTATATGATAAGGTTTCGAATGCTTTGGCGTCTCGAAAGCATGTTATTGGTGTATTCATGGACTTAAGCAAAGCATTTGACACTCTTGATCACAAGGTACTATCAAGCAAACTTCATTATTACGGAGTAAGAGGAGTTGCTCTTGACTGGTTTAATGATTATTTGTCAGGTAGAAAGCAATATGTAAGCTACGAATCTGTAGATTCATCATTATTGCCTATGAAATGTGGTGTCCCACAAGGATCGATACTCGGTCCTTTATTGTTTCTACTGTATGTTAATGATATCTCGAACTCAACTACATCATTACAATATATTATATTTGCTGATGATACTAATGTGTTTTGCTCCAATTCCGATTTTCGATCACTTCAGAGAATTCTGAACACCGAGCTACCTAAGCTGTCTTTGTGGTTTAGGAGCAACAAATTGTCTCTGAAAAAAACTAATTATATCCATTTTCAAAGCAGGAAAAATGCAACTGATACACCTATACCTGAAATAGTCTTGGATGGTGAATATTTGGAGAAAAAACAAAATACTAAATTTCTTGGAACTATCATCAATGAAAATCTGAAATGGAGTGATCATGTACATTACGTTTCAAAGAGAGTGTCACGCACTGTTGGTTTACTGTATAAGTTAAAGCATTATGTGCCTTTGAATATTCTGTATATGCTATACAATTCCTTGATTCTTCCTTACATGTCTTATTGCAATATACTGTGGGCAGACTCAAAAGTATATACTGATAAAATGCTACTTTTACAAAAGAAAGCGATTCGTGTGTGTACCAATGCTGGATATCGCGATCACACTGATCCCCTATTCGCGAGGTTAAAAACTCTGAAAGTAACTGATATTAACTTTTTACAAAAAGCACTGTTCATGTTCCGTCTACATAATGATTCCCTACCTTCCCACTTCCCACCAATATTTTGTTTGAATAGAAATATTCATACATACCCAACCAGACAATCAAATAAATACCATTTATGTAATCCTAAAACAACAATGGCTATGAAATCTATAAGACATTCTGGTCCGGATATTTGGAACTCACTGTCCGTTGACATCCGTAACTTGAAGTCAGTATATACTTTCAAGAAAAGTGTGAAATCAATTTTATTGAGCAAATATTGACAAATCTCTTAAATTAACACATGATATCATATATGTTTGTCAGCATTTCCTTGATATAGCAGGAAAATCCCCCTCCCATGCACCCTCTATCCCATTTTTTTTTTTTTTTGGTTGCAAGTCACTGTTTATTTTTTGTTATTTTCCCCCAATTATGTTCTGTAATTTACTTTACTTTACAATCGTTATGTTTTTAAATGTTTCTGGGCTGCAAGCGTATCAAGCTGTCACGCTTAGGCTGTAGCCCTTCTGTATCATCACCTCTTCGAGCGTATGTATCTATGATTTACTGAATGTGGAAATGTAATTTAACTTATGTTTTATACTCATGTAAAGACATTGTCACATTATTGTTATAACCTATGATGATTCAGTAACCAATAAATATTTCAACTATTTCAATAGTATGAAATAAAACTGAAACTGAAAAATAAAACTAAGTCCGTTGTGTACTGGTTCGTTCACTTGACTCATCTGACTCACCTGCCTCCATACAATACATTTTTTTCTTCTTCAAATCTTAGGCTGTCATCATGTACCAATGCAATATTTATTGTCATAAAGCTTGTAATAATTACACCATAACTATAACAGGGGAGTGTTTCACAAGGACTAAGATCGACTTAAGTTAGACTTAACTATGGCAGGCGGTTCATGCCATTGTTTGCTCTTACCATTATGATATCTTGATAATAGTTTTTCCTTCAATAATGAACTATCAACAAATGTAAATTCTGCAGATATGTGACCATGATTTGTACGTCCCTTGAGAGACCAATGCCAGTAAATGGTGAAAGCAAACAGTGGCATAAACGGCCTGTCATAGTTAAGTCCAACCTAAAGTCAACCTTAGTCTTTGTGAAACAGGGCCCAGTTAAACCAGGGTAAGACATATATTTAAAACGAATTTAGATTTTCAAATTGTATTGCACAGTAAATATAGCTTACCATGATACTAATGATTTTTGATAGAGTATTCATTTCATGTGAAAAAACAATAATGTATATACTTCCTCTTTGTTTATTTCCTTCCACAGTGAGCTATTATTTCTGCCTGAAAAATAACAACCCAAGTAAGTATTAATACATTTTGATAACAGTATTAAACGTAATGTCCATTCCACGAAAAGACATACTTTACACAAATGTATGTTTATCCGCAAAAGCCCTAGTCGCAGATGGAAGTGGGTTTTATTTGGGGTTGGTAGAAATGGAGATGGTTTTCATTTGTCTTTAATTATAGCTGATTTTATTCATTTTTGTCAATCTTAATTCAGGAACTTTACATGTATTCAGTTATTTGAATAATTGTATTAATATGAACAAGAATTGCATTCTGAAGCATTATTTGTATAGTGTTGATACTAATTGGAAGTAAAGCATTTGCTAGGGCGTTTGCGTGAGTGTGATGGTTGTAGTTGTGGGATGTGAGTATGTAAATGCTAGTTTATATACCTAGCAAGGCAAAATAAGATGCTACGGCGTGTATCGTGTGTATTGGTTGTGGATGTGGGCTAGCTGTGAGTGTGTAAATGCTCGTGTATACTTAACAAGGTATAAGAAAATCATAACAGGAACTTAGAGACGAGGACAGGTATCTGCGTATACAACATTTTGTAATCTACACGATTTCCTTATCAACCGAAAGTAATTCCTACAATTAGCACCAGTTATACTAGTCAAACAATAGTGGAGATTCCCCGTATATGCGGCCTATATTTAGATTGCACACAGTCAATGGCCCGAATTTACAAAGGAGGTTTGTCGACAAACCTCCTTTGTGAATTCGGGCCAATGGGTGTTTATACTATAGATGTACGATGTGCATTATCATGTCGTAACCCATGGAAATTAGGTTTGAGCCGAATCGAAACTTAGTAATGTAGCTATTATTGTTATTATTATCATTTTTATAATTGTCATTATTATCTGCGTATGCAAAGTTCTCTAATCAGTAGTAGTACAGAATTTTTTTCATATTTTTTTTTACATAAATCATTTTTCCTCTTGCAATTGGCACCAATTATTCTTAATTTCTAGTCCTACATCCATAAAACCAAGTAGAGCGAAGCACACGGATTTCTTAATCTGATGTTTTTGCTTCGTCGATATGTGAACGATTCTTGTTGCTATTACAATACATTGTAGTGATTGTAATCATAATATTCACATAGGCATAATTTCATGTCTCTATGCGCTTAAAAAAATCAAAGTGCCTTTACGTGTCGTGGACGAGTGGATATGTCACCGGACTTTGGATCACAAGGTCCGCGGTTCAAGTCCCACCGCGG
Organism: Strongylocentrotus droebachiensis; assembly: GCA_035222895.1. Taxonomy (NCBI): domain Eukaryota; kingdom Metazoa; phylum Echinodermata; class Echinoidea; order Camarodonta; family Strongylocentrotidae; genus Strongylocentrotus; species Strongylocentrotus droebachiensis. Next base: position 53,267 of record JAVYIG010004316.1, on the reverse strand, counting down.
GACTAATGTCCTTTGACAAGACATTGATCTACATTTGCCACTCTCCACCCAGGTGTTAAATGGGTACCCGGTAGGATGCGAAAGCTTATGTTCTTAGATTAGCAAGTGTGCGCTTGTAAAAATGACGCCTGGCTGGAATGCCTCCCAGGGAGTGGAGAATGTACATACATTGTGTGCGGTTAAGCCTAAATCCGATGACCGGGATAATATATATATATATCTGTAAAGCGCTTTGAGAGGGCCTTCGGTCCTGAAAAGCGCTTTATAAGAACTAGCTATTATTGTTATTATTAACGAAGTAACCTTTTTGCTTGTAATTTAGTTTTGAAAATAATTATTGGGTAGATGTGGTATTCTTTGTCACCCGTGCACTCAATTCAGCAATCAGTTCAAATTGTGTGGGAATCTGAATGTCGGCGTCTAATCATTTGTGCATGTCATTCTGTTTTATAATTGTTTAGATTGGGAAAAAAGGCCATTAATTTGTGATTAAGCGTCACTTATTTTTGATATTCCACCGTTATTCGGGAATGAGTTAAAACATCGGTGTGTCTCGAAAGAAAAAGAAACAAATAGGCCTAATCAAATCGTAGTTCAGAGTATGCGCAATAATTTTGTCCTTGATTATCAAGCTAGATCTGGGTCCTGTCTTGAAAATAGTTGGTATCAATCGTCACTATGTACCTAATTAGAGATAGGAGACTGCAAACTTGCGATTGATCGGAGGACTTGCGTTTGATTTAATCGCAACGCTCTGTAAGACGGGGCCCAGACGTTACATTCGCAAATATATACATTAGTCTTGTGTCTATTCTTGTCTTCTTCTCTATTAACAATATGACCTCTCACCCCGATCTCGATTGCTTCAAAGAAACCAAAGTATTCTGTATCATTAAACAATGTGTCATATCGTTCCAGCCGTCACGATTACCGTAGGCCTATGTGCGTGTTACACATACACACAAACAACAACAACTATTATCATGATAATATCTCGCATTTATATAGCGTTTTACGTTTATATTTCAATGCGCTTTGCAATGTTATTTTCAATGATATATCATCCTAAATATGATTTTTCTATGGCAATTGATAATCTTTTTTCATATGGGCAAAGGTCAGCTGCACAACTCAGAATTCATAAATAAGAAATAAGAAATAAACAAAAACATTTACGGCAGGACCCAGCGATTTCATGACGCTGCAATTGCAATTCATGGAATAAGCACGCATTGCGACATAGTGGGGATTCCCCGTATGTGCGCGACCTACTTTGAGATTGCACGCAATCAATGGTGTATATACATGTACGTTGCGGTGAGAGCCTAAGGTTGCGTTTATCTAGCAAATTTTTGGCTAGAATCAGGTTTCTCAAACGTCTTTCAGGCAAATTTAGAAGTAGATAAACGCAAAGCCTTTTTTAAAGGGCTTTAGATATGGGCATATCTAAAGACGCAAAAAGGTGCCATTTGTATGTGACATACAGCCAGAATCACGTTTCTGAGAGGTCGATAAACGCAAAGCTGTTTTGAACGTCACATACAAATAGGAACACCCAGGTGTTGTGTACAAGCATGTGTGTGAAGTTAACCTCCGAGAAACTGTCTGCTTCCCGGGTCAAAACAGCTGGGCAGACACAAGGCCTTTATTTTGAATCGTGAAGAGTCGATAAACGCGACATCCCGCAAATCACGATCGTATAGTGGGGTATGATAGTGGGGTTCAATAGTGGGGTACGATATATACATATCTAGTGGCAAGCCTAGATAAACGCGCCCTATGATGCCTAAGAAATAAACAAAAACATTCACCGCAGGACCCAGCGATTGCATGACGCTGCATTTGCAATTCATGAAATAAGCACGCATCGCGACATAGTGGGGATTCCCCGTATGTGCGCGACCTACTTTGAGATTGCACGCAATCAATGGTGTATATACATGTACGTTGCGGTGAGAGCCTAAGATGCGACATATGGAACATCGGAATTCACAAAAGCACAGTTTAAACAGTTATTTAAAATCTACCTTTATTCCTTGAACCCTGAAACTTAAAAATAAAAATTAACATGTTACAACATTTTTCAGTTAATTTCCTTATTAAAGGGATAGTTGAGTTCTTGTTTACGACCGCAAATGTCTTTAAAGTACATGGTTATTGCAATGACGAACCTTCGTCATTGCCTTGTTTTCGTTCACATTCTGCCCCATTAATATTCTCCTTTTCCTCCTTTTCCTTATCGTCCGGAAATCGCATTCGTTTTGCACGTAGTGTTTGTGATTCCTAGTTAGGTGCTTTCCTCATGTCCTTTTCCTTTCAAATTTCATAGGCATAGTCTCTAACATCTCATCAAGGTCACTACATTCTTCGATTTTGGAAATCACTCATGCATGACCGTCCAGGCGCCATTTTGTCTGTTTCTGGTCCATTTTAAGGCCTTTATATCTTCCTTCCTATCTCCACTATCCTAGATCCTACAAACTTCTAACAAATTCCTCTAGATAGTCTGAGAGATGTTCTTTCATCTGCGACGTATGAGTTGACCTTCAAAATGCCATCTTCATACTCGAAATTCAAATCTAAAACCGACTCCGTCAAAAATCTCTCAAGTTCTTGAAAAATGGACCCCTAAATAATCTAAAACTGCCATAACTTTCTCATATAAATTCCGTTTTGTATTTAAATCTCACAGTATCTTTATCTCATAATTGCACATAGCCATGCCAAATTTCACGCTCCAATGGCTTTGCACAACATAAATAGCGCCCTCTAAAGTTCTGGGAATTGGCTTTCTCTCTGTGGCCGTATCTCCATAATGGCTTGGCAAACCCGTACCCTTTTTTGGATTTAGATACTTGAAGATATGCCCTTTCCAGCCATATACAAAATTATATACCCTATCACTGACCAAATTTGAGAAAATTGCCCTCCAAATTCGCCATTTTCAAGAAAATTCCGAAATAACTTCAACTTGCTCTAAAATGGCGATCTTTATACCTACATCAATGAAACTTGGCAGACATATGTATCCATATACGTGACAACTGTCTGCCAAGTTTGGTAAATTTTAATAACGTCAGCGCAAAGTTATCGCCAAAAATGATGAATTTGCTATGCATTACGTAATAGCGCCTTTAATGCGTGCAGTACATTGCGTGCAGATGAAAATGGTGTCAAACTGACCGCAATGAAGTGCCCTTTCGAATGATACCAAGTATGGTATATGTTTACACAGAAAATTGTGAGTAAATCGCATTTGAACAAGGGTCACTATACGAATTCCGCCCGATTATAACACTTATCGGCCATGACGTCATTTTTTCAGACTACTTTTCGCCCCCTAAACATCCTTTTTTTTCCTTGAAAATTTGCATTGACATTCCGAGATGCAATACGCAGGGCACCTCTTGGCCGGATTTTTGAAATTGGTCAAGGGGGCCATTTAAGACGCCATTTTGTCCTATACATCTATTTTACATCACGTGTTTCGATAGGATTATCATAGAAAAAAAGAGAGTGGTTTACAATAACAACCATGAAATTCTCTTTCTAATGATACCAAATACGGCCCATAAAGAGACGTAAAGAGAGAGAGAAAAAACAATTTAACTCCGGCCATAATACAGATCCTGCACGTTTTCCGCCCATTCATTACACGCATTGTCTATGGGGCATATCGGGTTCACGCTTTTGGCCCCCAGAACGAACTTGATTGCAATGTCAAACATGCACCAAATCCCATTGGTTTGTGCACGCAGTGCTTGCGAGCCCTTTCTAGGTTCTTTCCCCTATCCCAATTTCTTTCAAACTTCGTAGGCATAGTACCATCCCATCAAGGTCACTGTTGATGCCTTTCTTTCGCCCTACCTATCTCCAATATCACAGAAGCTACAGACTTCGTGCAAATTGCTCTGGATAGTCCGAGAGAAGCTCTTTCGTTTGACACGTAGAAACACGGCGTCATTGCACGCACATCGTTCTGACACGATTGCATTTCTAGTTGCTCTTATTATTATTCATGACATTTCTAGTGCCCTGTTAGAACCTTAAATTGCTATAAAGGTAATTTCAGACCCAAAAATATTATCATTACTATTTTCTAACATAATTATTGCTATTATGACTTTGATATCATTTTCATCATTTTGATGGTATTATTATAATAACATTATTATTTGTCATTTTTTCTTCTTCTTATTATTAATATTTATTTGTTTGTCTTTATTTACCACCATTACTACTATTAATATTACTACTATTACTACTAATATTACTCCTAATACTACTACTACTACTACTACTACTAATACTTACCACTACCTACTCCTAATACTACTGATACTTATACTGCTACTACTTATACTACTTATTTTACTTATACTACTATACTACTACTATCACTACTACTACTTATTTTACTACTACTACTACTACTACTTCTACAACTACCAGTTCTTCTACTGTTACTATTGGTATTACCATTACATGTATCATCATTATTACTACTAGTACTTTTACTACTAAGACGACCCCTGCTATTACTACTACTTATACTAATATTACTACTACTTTTACTTTCTATGTAATTCGTTTGTATAGATCATTTAGACTTGCCAGGTCTGTCTAATCAGCCTGAAGTATGGGGTGTCACCACATCGTCCATCTGGGTGGGCTGGAGGGGCGATTACGTTGGCGATGGACCCATATGCGGACACAATATATATCTTCAATATCCTTCATCCACATTGTGGTCGAGCGTCGGCTTCGTACCCTTCGAAGATGGGACGAACGACTATCAATTCACGATTGATCGACTCGATGCTGGCACCCTCTACGGTATAAGTGTTAGAATTCTGCACTGCTCCGGGAGAGAAGGAGAACAGAATGAATTATATCAGTCAACAAATGATTACGGTGAGTTCAATATCCTTGCACACAGACAAGTTCGTATATATACATATATAATATACAAATATTGACTGCTCATTAGGATGATGGTGGAAATTATCACTCCCAAGGTGCTGTTCATACCGGCCCTTCTACCATCCCCAAGGAGAAGCCGAGGGAGTGATAGATGGGCCGGTATGAACACCACCGAGGGAGTGATAATTTCAACCACCATCCGACTACAGAGCAGTCAATATTTGTTTTATATACCTCATCCTTCATTGATTCATGAATAGGTCTAGCTGTAGGTCATATGTACATCATTCAATAGCTGTGTTCGGAATTTTTACAACAAGTAGACCAAATGAAACATAGAAGGATGTAAATATGTTTAGCTGGCGTTATACAGGTACTGCATGCAGTTACTGCGGCTCCGCGTAAATTGCAATGCGTGAGCCCCCTAGCTAGCAATGACAATGACAATGACAATTTATTCTCATGTCACCCACACTGGGTTATTGGAGAAGTTTACAATCAGTTTGAATTTGTCAATTTAACACTGTAAAATATACAATACAAATCGAATTTATGTTAATCAATACAAAATAACACTATCGACAATAGTGAGAAAAATTATGATGATAATAATAATAACAATAATTATAATAATTAACAAAACGATAATAATAATTACAACGACAATTAATTACGAAATTAATGGAAGCAATTGAAAAAGAAAGTTACCGGCACCAGTAAATTGATATTTGAATTAATGAATTATTGAAAAATATTCTTGATATCAATTTAATAATTTGATATAAAACAAAAAAAAATAACATAACGTTTATATTAAACTCATAACATGTTTTTTGCACATACTTAAATCAATGAAAACGAAGCACTATTTTTTGACATAATTTTACTAAGTTAAAACGTGTTTGTACATTTTTAGAGTTGAAAAGCTGATCCATTTTCAGTGTATTTGGTCTTTCAATAAAATATTTATCGATGAACAATTTTCTGTCTGAACAAAAGGCAGGGCATACAAACCAGTATCGAAACACATCCCCAAGAGGTTGCAAATTGCACAGCGTACATAGCCTCATTTCCCTGGGAGTATTTGAATATCTACCAGCTACAATCGGCAGGTAATGACTGCCACAGCAAAAAAGACTTAATATTGTCCGATCTCTTTTAATGAGATCGATTAAGAATCTTTCTAAACATAAATAATGTTTGAAGATTCGATAATTAACACTATGCACATTTTCGTACATACAAGCAGACCAATACTGAGCATGAGAATCTTTCAATCGACGTTCCACAGTTTGTTTGACCCACTCACAGCTAATATTTTCACAAATTTCCCATAAATTAGACATCCCAATATTGTCCAGAGTCAGCTTGAATATTTTTAACCAAGGTGCCTGATAGATAGTTTTCTCAAAGAGAGTAATTTTAAGATTATATACACCTTACAAGAAAATTGATCTTGTCCACTATGTACAATCCTACACCAGAAGTTTATCATTCTGCTTTCGATATATTTCTCAAGTTTAAGCCTCTCCAATTCACCAAGTACTCTACAATTTGCAGTTGTTTTGCTCAAAGAAAGGGCTTGCTTACAAATTTTCATGTGGAAAATTTAAAGATCATGTAGCACTTCAAATCCCAATATCTCACTTCCATAGAGCAGAATAGGCAACACAAGTTGATTAAATAATTCCAAGAGGATATCAATAGGCAAGTGCAGTTGGTAAGTTTTATATAATAGAATATACATTACTCGTCTAGTTTGATTAAGTTGCTTAATTTGTGCTCTACGAAAAAAAATAATAAGCTGTAGTTAAAATTAAGGTTCCAAGAAAGATGTATTCATCAACAACTTCTGCAATATCATCATCAAATCTAAATATAGGAATTTTTCGAACTTTACCACGAGAAAATACAACAACTTTGGTTTTAGCTGTGTTGACTTGAAGAAACCATTTTTGTTTAAAAGTAATCAGATACCGCACCAAGAGCAAGCTGAAGATCACTTTCGGTTTGTGCAAGAAATATTGTATCGTCTGCATACAGTAAAGTAAAAAGCCTGATATATATATCTATACCATTTTGATACGCAGCTGCATCAATCTTGTCAGGAAGAATATTTATTTCTCCAAACTTTTCGCAAATGAATTGTTTGAAGTCATTTAACAAAAGGGCAAATAGCATCGGAGATAAATTTTCTCCTTGTCGCACTCCAATGTTACAATCAAATAAAGAAGACTTTTCTCTACCAGAAATTACACATGACTTAGCCTGAGCATATATATGCTTAATTACATTGAAAAAGTTACCATCAACATTATTCTTTAGTAATTTAATCCGAAGAGAACTCCTGTCAACCAAATCAAATGCCTTCTTGTAGTCAATAAATGCACAATAAACCCTCTCGTTTGAAGAGAGATAAAAATCGATCACTGAATGGAGAACAAAAATATGATCAAGCGTTGAATGACCATTTCGAAAACCAGCCTGTTCATCACCAAGAAATTCATTATCTTCGAGATAAGAAGTAAGTCGCTCATTCAATACTGCTGTAAACAGCTTGCCAAGACAACTAAGCAATGTTATTCCTCTATAGTTGTTCGGACCATTATGATTTCCTTTCTTCTTATAAAGAGCTGACACCGCGCGAGTTGCGCGCTGAAGGCATTTGAAATCCTGTACGCTCGCTGAATTGTCAACTCCCACATAATTCTATCATAGGGTTTTGTGTGTGCAAAAGTCGCGTAGGGGTTAGGCGTACTATCAGAGGGTTTTGGAGTACTATCACAGGGTTTTGGAGGACTATCACAATGATAGATCGAGATGCTCCTTGTCATGTGATATAGTTTTGACCAATCAGTGAATAAGAATCTATGTATGAGGTATATAATATGATAGAGAGTCCTATGTCTGTGCACCTGACATGTTTATGTTGTTTTCCCCAAGGCTTGATCTCATCTTGTAATTGGGTTTTCCCATTGATAAGCCTGTCTGTTGCCTTCGCAAATCCCACTATCTTTGAATTTATTTGTGTTCTATACATGAACTTGTTATTTTTTCGTTTAGTGCACATGAATTGATATACATGTATATATATTATACAAACACACACGTACAGAAAAACGAATTCCGAACGGACAATAAATACGTCATTGATGATCAAACCATTTGTTTCTTGAGAGGCTTTTAAGTTTCCTCTGCCGGCAAACGTACGTAGAAGGCAGTAATTCTTTTGTTCGATCGTTAACAGGACACGAAAATGTCCTGCTTATGACCATGTCTACCTTAATGACTCATTTTTTCACTACATATGTCCGTATAATGACGCCGTCAGGTTAATATATATATATATCTATAAATATATACACACATACTGAAAAAAGAATACCGAATTAATACTTCATTTCAATTTAAATTCTACCGTCAGTTCTACCCAGCTTATCCCATAGGCCTAACGCGGCAGCAATTAGGAAGTCCTACGCGGTTGTCCGGTGGCAAGATCAACATACTGGCGATGGGCCTATTAACAGGACACGAAAATGTCCTGCTTATGACCATGTCTACCTTAATGACTCATTTCTTCACTACATATGTCTGTATAATGACGCCGTCAGGTTAATATATATATATATATCTATAAATATATACACACATACTGAAAAAAGAATACCGAATAAATACTTCATTTCAATTTAAATTCTACCGTCAGTTCTACCCAGCTTATCCCATCGGCCTAACGCGGCAGCAATTAGGAAGTCCTACGCAGTTGTCCGGTGGCAAGATCAACATACTGGCGATGGGCCTATATGTGCCTATGCAATTGATAGAAGGAGCTTCAGCGACGATATCCCATCGTGGTTGGCGGTTGGTTTTGTGTTCGCTCAACCAGGTTCCCTGTCCAGAGAAGAGCTTACATACAATGTAACTAGCCTGGAACCCGATACGAACTATCAGGTCTCGGTGAGACCTGTTCTTTGCGATGGGGCAAGGACATCTGAACTTAGCGAGGGGCCGATACTTTCTCTAACAACGCCCTCCATTGGTGAGTCTTTCAACTTTTTGTATATTTTATTCTAGTCTATCGTCGCACATCTGATGTGTGGGCATGTGATTTTAGTCCAACGTCGTATATAGATTCGAGTCAAAGAATGTTATTATTATTGTCATGATTTTGTTTATAATTACTTATACCATTATTACTATCATTCTTTTTATTATTATTATCATAAGTAGTAGTAGTAGTACCTTCTCATTAACGTGCCTAAACAGTATTCTTTTTCTGTTTCGGTTGCGTCGGTATGCTCAGGGTACTTCACCAACGTTTTGATTAGTATGGTCGTGTATGTGCTATGGCAGGAGAGGTGTTTCACATTTGAAGTTTCTGCTTGAAGACTGCACTGGAGGTAGACATAACTGTTTCCTCCTTGAGTAAGTTCCATTCTGCTGCTTCTATTCTCCAGTGTGTCCCACTCCAAATCCTTGATCATTTGGGAAACGCTGCTCTGTTGCTTGTAGTCGTTCATGCATCTAGCGGCCTTCCGTTGGATTGATTTAATGAGAAGGATATCCCCTTTACGGTGCGGATCCCATGAACTACTGGCATACTCCAAGATGGGTCTGACCAGGGTTTTGTATGCGGACTCGTTGATGACCTTGGTACAGAACTAGAGGTTTCTCCTTAAAAAGCCAAGCACCTTGTTGGCTTTAGAGGTGAGCTTCTTGAAGTGAGTGTCCCATCTCAGCATGTCGATTTCCACACCGAGGTAGGGATAAGAGGAAACTTCTTGAAGTGGTTGCCCACAGATGGTGTAGTTCCTATTCGGCGGGTTCCGATTGTTGGAGATCTTCATGACAGAACTTTTGGCTGGGTTGAAAGACATGGCCCATTTGTTCTGCCAAGCTGCGAGTTGATGGAGATCTTCTTGCAAGTATCCAAGTCTTCTCGGGAATTGCCGTTTGTATAGATGATACAATCATCGGCGAAAAGATTGTCTGGCAAGATATTAATGAACAGCAAGAACATCAGTGGGCCGAGTACCGTTCCTTGTGGAACGCCTGACAAGACTTTCTAAGGCTTTGATGAAATGCCATTGCAGACTACCTTCTGCGTCCTTGCTGTAAGGGAAATGTATCAGCCACTGTAGTATTGGACCTCTAATTCCATAATGGTCTAATTTCCCTATCAATCTTTCGTGGGTCACCTTGTCAAACACCTTGGCAAAGTCAAGGATTGCCATGTGAGTTCTTTCTCCATTCTCCACATTTTTAGTCAAGTCATGGGTAGTAAGGACCAACTGTGTCATTGTAGAGTGTTTAGCCCTGAAACCATGTTGGTTATCTACCAGGATACCATGGGCCTCTAGATGCTTCATTATGTGAGAGTGGATGATATGTTCCAATATCTTGCTGACCACACTTGTTAGGGAAACTCCCCGATAGTTGGCAGGTTCTTCCTTGGCCCCTTTTTTGTAGATGGCACAGACATTGGCATCTCTCCACTGTGATGGGAGAACTCCTTCATCCACCGATTACTGAACGATGTCTGTCAACACTGGAGTGATTTATTCTGCACACAAATAAAGCATCCATGGTGAAATAGAGTACCGAAGCTGTGACGTCATACAAATCTATTTTTAGAATTTCTCAATTTTTTCTTCATATTCCGAAAGAACATCAAAAATAATGTCCAAATGTCAAAAAAACAATTGAATATGTTAAGTATTGGCTGAGATATGACCATCTGAATAAATATACTCCCCATAGGAACTCAGTGTTATATGCTCTGGCTCCTAATGGTTAGGAGCCAGAGCATATAACACTGAGTTCCCATAGGACATATATTCATTCAGATGGTCATATATCAGCCAATACTTAACATATTCAATTGGTTTTCGACATTTGGACATTATTTTTTATGTTCTTTCGGAATATGAAGAAAAAATTGAGAAATTATAAAAATAGATTTTTGATGACGTCACACTTCGCCACTCTTTACCCTCTGGTCCAGGAGCTTTGTTGGGTTTGACCTTTTTAATCTGCTTCAGAACACCCTCGCTCTTTATGGACAAGGTTGGTATGTCAGGACCACTGCTCCCTCCCAGGGTTGGAACGTCTAATGTATCTTCAAGGTTGAATACACTAGCAAATTGGTTGCTGAGAGCCTCTGCTTTTTCCAAGTCATCGCTGATGATTTTGTTAGAAACCTTGAGGTCAGCCACATCAACCTCTTCTTGTCTCGTTTTCTTGACAAAGGACCAGAAGGCCTTCGAGTTCTCTACCATACAGTGGGACAGGTTATTTTACACGTAGTTGCGCTTAGAAGGGTTAAGTTCTCTTCGAGAGAGTGACTGAAGATCTTGTAGATCTCCCAGTCTTTTTGATCCCCAGATTTATTGGCTTTGTTGTACAGCTTTGTTTTTTTACTACAGAATCGTCTGTGTTTCTTTTCAAACCATGGGAGGTTTTTTTTGGTAGAGGACTTTGATGGAACATGCTCATCCACGACTAGTTTGAGTTTGCTCTCAAACAAGTCCTATTTCTCCTGAACAGATTTCCTTGAAGTTTCTAGGAAGGCATCACTAAAGTCACTCATTTCCTGTCTAATTTTCCCAACATTTGCCTTTTGTCTATGGTAGATTTTACGAGTAGGAGTCTTGCTCTTCCTAACCCCTACATTGAGTTCGACCAGAACTACATGGTGATCACTCAGATCAATTATGACCAAGACCTCGTCTATGAGGGAGGAATTGTCACAAAAATCAAGTCGAGTGTATTGTCCAATCGTGTTGGCTGCATTACCTTCTGTTCCTAACCGTAAACTTGAGTGGTTTGCAGCAGTTTATCAGCTGACTCTTTATATGCAGAGTGGTTGAGTACGGTTAAACTAGTAAGCCAATCGATGTTGGTGTTGATTGAAGTCGCCTCGTAGCGCAATGTCTCTAAGTTTGACACAGCTGTTTATCAACTCCAATGAAGCAGGTAACTTATCCGCAGTTTCTATAACGTCGTGCTTTGGTTAATACACAGTCCCGAAGAGTATTGGGCGCTTTCCGCGAATGTCTAGTTGGCACCACATGATTTCACAATTGGTTTCTAGTTCTTCTCTACGTTTTTCAGGAAGATCCTTTCTGTATGCAGAGAATACTCAACCATGTCGTCTGATGACCTATCTCTTCGGAGGGCTGTATATCCCTCTGGTAGAAATTCAACACTGTTAATAGATGGATCCAATCAGGTTTCGGTACCATGTATGAAGTCTGGTTGTAATTTGTGGATCATTCAGCACGTTTATTCATAATGCTTTGAAAGTTGATATTCAGTGATCTAAATTTGTCCCGCTTCTTAAAGTTGATACTCTAAGAGAATCCCAAATACTGAGATAATTACATAAATAGAAAGCTTTTAACCCCCATAATAACACCAAATGGTGTCCACCCGACAAAACAAGTTTAGAATAATGAATTTATTCGAGTAAACTCTACCAAAATATCTAAGTCTGAAACCCGGAAGTGCACGTAGAGTCGGGCCTCTATCCGTGACGTCACGAACGGGAGTCATGGGCTCAGTGAGAGTGAATGGCAGTGATATCCCTACGTAAATGCTATCCTGTCAGAGCTTAGATTTGTTGTTGTTAAGGAGTATATTTGATGGATTTTCTGTTTTCATTTGAATGAAGAATAACGAAGCAACATTTTCCAGTCGCTGATTTCTTTTTATATCCTCATATTCACCTATTTGGTAGAGATTTAAGACGAGTTTACTGCTTAGGAATTAAAGTTAAATCGTGCACTTATGAATAGGCGGATGCATTATATTGTCATCAGATGAACATGAGCAGTTTTGTAAAACGAATAGGTCTAGAACTATGATAGTACTTATCATAGATGTGTGTGACTGCCTCAAAAAAGGATACAGTACCAGTTAAACATTTTATGTTATAAAATATCAAACTTGAACGAGATCATGCAAGCGCGCTTCCTCTATAATATTTTGGCGAGTGATGCGGCTCTTGCATGAACGTTCGTGGAGCGAGCAGAATCGGGAGGTAAGACCAAGCCGCGGCTCTAGGCGCTGCTTGCTTGTGATGGAACGTACGTGCGCTAGTTATGTTTATCGGCAATTGCAAGAGAATGAAAGCGACGTTGCCAGCTAAGAAAAACAACTAACAAAGACTTGCTCCTGACTACCGGTGTCAGAATTGGTAGATGAAGGATGTTCAGGGCCAAGGAAGGCGAAAGACATGGGGAAAAGGAAGAAGAAACCATCGGGAGGTCGCTGTAGTGTATGGTAATGAACTGTGCATGGGTAGACAGCTACTGTTCACTCCGTGCCTGGGCCGATTTCATCACCAAAACAAAAATTACATGGTGAAAATATCGACTAATAGCACATCGTTGGCATGTATATGTCATAATTTTTAAAAGGGGAATTGATATTAATACTATGAAGTACTAGGGGAAGGTAAAGAATTGTACATAGAATTATGATTTATTAGACTTTTCAGCCCTTGAAACAAAAATATGCAGAAAATCGTATCACTCTGCACATGTTTGCTATGGAACATCCGGGTACGTGAATATACTCGCTCCCGGACGTGAGGTCATAAATAGTAGACCAGCGTCGTGACTGATTTTCTATGCAAAGAGAGGCGGATATTTTAGACATTTCAATTGAGGATTTCGAGTAGACAGAATTTTGTTGTGATATACTAAGTAATTGAAAAACTTAAAAATAACATATACTTGCCGTAGGTAACAAATTAAGGGACATTTATTTGCTTAGAGTATCAACTTTAAGCCTGGACCACTTGAATTTGAGTAAGGATCCGTTGTCTCTGTTCTCATTGTCTCTGCCGAAGTCACAATCATTCTTGTCACCGTTATCGTCTTCATCAGCTTCCTCTTCGTCCGATGAGGAAGAGGAGTTTAAGGAGTTAATAGCCTCGCGTAAAGGGCAAACCCAGCTGAACGATGTATCAACGAGATTGTCATAAGTGGCATTGTCAACTCCTGCGCACTGGCTGTGGGTCCATCACATTCCAGGCCACGTTGACCGTACTTGACATTGTTGTTGCACACAGTGCAATGGGCTGAACAGTCTTGGCAATATCATGGTTTGCCATTCACGATTGCTCTGAATTCTGCCGAACTTACTCAACAGCAGCTGGCGTGATTATTCTGGCCACAGTCATTGCGTGATATCCATCTGCGATTACCACTTCCCTTCCGGTGGAAAATTCCACATTCTCTATCCTGACGGGGTGATTTTGGTAACATGTTTGTGTAGTGAAGAATATAGTAGTAATTTAAAGCTTGGTGAATCCAGTGAGTTCTAGAGTAGAAAAAACGTAGCACGTTGCACCAAACACAAATTCACAACGATTGTAATATAGACTCTATATATACAAATGTCACGTGAAGAACACAGTGTCATTAAAAAAAAAGAACAAAGTTTCTTAAAATGATGAGGGGCTGCTACTCTCCACTGCTGGCTGGACTTTTAAAAGCGGGAACATCCAAGGAATAAATAGTTAAAAACATTTAGAAGTCTATATAAAATACAAATGTTTCAGCACAGACATAACATGCATTAAAATGGTGAATGATAACATGTGTGATATTTGCGGTCTTTCTGGATTTCTCCTCCAAAAAATACTCTATTTCCTCTGCTGCAGCTACTATAATGCAAATTACATACACAGTTAAAAAGGGCTTTGATATCGCCCGCGTAATGAAGGTGAAGAATGAAGAGTGAAGAGATGAAATGACTTGCTACTAAAATCCAAGATGGCGGCTTTCAAGATGGCGTCTTTTCCTGTCTGAGATGATTGATAAAAATGTTCAAATGCCAATCCTCTTTCCTAAAAACAAAATGATGATGCTAAAATCACATTAAAACAGGTACAGATGATAACAATCTTTCCATCAGCTCCTTTCTTGTTGGTCGTCGACTGTGTGAAGTTTCGCTTGCTGGTCTGGTAGTGCTCCAATCGCCGCCGCTTCGATATCCCATTTGCACGTACACGTAGATCTTTCTCTCCATGTAGGGTCGATGTGGAAAATCCTATCAGATTTGGCCAAAATGATGAAATACGTAGTTCCTAAGAAACACTAATGTTTATCGATGAAGAAATACACAAAAATGTTGAACGGGGATGAAGGATGTTACAGATAGAGATAGATTTAGATGTATATTAAAGTTGAATCTCGGGAGCGATGTGAAAACACGTACTGTTAGCAAGACGGCCATACCCGCCCTAAAGTCTGGCGTGGAGAAGGGCAGACTGGTGCAGACAAGGGTCACTATACAGGCTAATCTCTATCGGAGCGATAAAGAATTTGAATGGCAAGTAAATAATACTGAGGCGTGTCAAAATCTCAATTTTACTGAGTTGTTTGTCACTAATTTCGTTATATAGTTCTGCCTACGTTGGTTGAAGCTCCTCAAAGTACAAACCTGTCCTCTACAAACGTGACCATCCGGTGGACCAATCAGCATCAAGGAGACGGGCCAATCTGTGGCTACGGAATCAACATCAAGACAAACGACGACAAAGACCGCGGTGGTGATGATGACAGTGATCCATGGGGAAGCGTGGGGTACGTGTCGGTGGAGAGTGAGCCACGGTTCGATATTGGTCATCTAGAGCCGAATACCACGTACCAAGTCGCAGTTTCTGTAATCAATTGCATATCTTCTCGGGAAGGTCCACGGGAACCAATACTGCAGTTCACCACCAAGACTGTGACAATTCCTGTGGTCGGTACGTTCAGCAGCTTTCAAAGCATGTCTTTAAAAGAAATGTTATACACAAATTACTTTCGAAAAATCAACGTAAAGCAATTTCCGAAGCCGAGCGTGTCACCTTTTGAAATGTGCAAACATTAAAGTGGTGCATTACGTCATCCAAACATGATTCCTATTCGATATAAGTTCAAGTTCAAGTTCAAGTTTATTCAAACCAATCAAACACAACATTTTACAATCAATTGACACAAAAGAAATAAAAAACATGATAGGTTTGGGACCCCGGAGAAGCAGAGCTTGTGATAAGGGGCCCCTTAAAAGGTACATAAACAAAAACAAAATATCAGTATTTAGAATAACCGATGACAAAAACATATTTACAATGATAACTAATGAGTAAATATGGGAACAGAAAAAAAGATAACACACATACACATACACACCCACGCACACACACACAGACACACCCACATACACACATACACACATGGCTTTCCAGGATTTACTTTAACATATTTTGTAATCTCTCAAAAAGATATTCTCGACATGTATGTTTAAACATAGGTAGTGTTGGACTGGATCTGATGTTTTGTGGCAACTTATTCCATTCTTTGATACAATTAATTACAAAAGAGTTCGAAGCAGTTTGTGTTCTCGCAAACGGCTGATGGATAAGATTTCTCTGACGTGTGTTGTACGAATGGACAGTCGAATTAACAATAAACGCATCTTTTAAAAATGAATTATTTTGAGCAGATTGAGATTTGTACATGAATATCAAACAATTCATGGAGACTAATTCATCAAGAGGCAACATCTGAAGTTGCACAAATAAAGGATTACTTGGACTTCTGTAATTTGAATTTGTAATGAGCCTGATAGCTTTCTTCTGAAGGACTATTAACTTGTTTAAATGGCTCCTATACGTATTTCCCCATGCAACATTACAATAAGTTAAGTGAGGCATAATGATAGCATTATAAAGAGTTACTAAAGTTTGCTCTGGTAAAAAAAAGCGTAACTTAAAAATCACACCAACACTCCTCGAGACCTTGGTACAAACATTGCTGAGGTGATCTTTCCAAGTTAAATGATCATCAACTGTAACTCCAAGAAACCTTACATTTTGACTCCGGTTGATCAGATGACCACCTATTGTCAGGGGGTCAATATTATCTTGGATTCTTTTGCCACTTGATCTAAAAACAACATATTGAGTCTTACTAGCATTTAACAAAAGTTTGTTGCAACAAAACCACTTAAATATATTGTGAACTTCATTATTTGCAGACAAAATCAGATTATGCATGTCTTTGTGGTGAGAGAGCAAGCAAGTATCATCAGCAAAAAGTGAATAAGTAAACAACTGAGATGAGTTTATAATATCATTAATATAAATCAAGAACAATAAGGGGCCCAGGACTGAGCCTTGGGGTACGCCATATTTTACCTTCCTAGATTGTGATTTAACTCCATTAACCACTACATACTGTAATCGATTATGTAAGTAATTTTTAAACCATTTCAAAGCTATCCCACGAATGCCATAATGCTCAAGCTTGCTTAATAATATATCATGATCAATAGTGTCGAATGCTTTCGATAAATCCAAAAACACACCAAGACAAAACTTCCCAGCATCAATTGCATTTATAATAGTGTTTACCAAATTCAAGACACCCATACTTGTAGAGCAATTCTTTCGAAAGCCAAATTGTTGTGGGATCAGAATATCATGAAGTCGAAGGAAGTCATCCAACCTTTTATACACTATTTTCTCTAGAATTTTTGAAAATATGGGTAACAAAGCAATTGGTCTATAATTCTCAATGTTCTTACGATCATTCTTCTTGAATACAGGGATTACTTTAGCTATTTTCAATTTGTTTGGGACAATACCCTGAAACAAGGACTTATTAAAAATATCACACAAGGGTTCAACAATGCATTGAATACAAGTTTTAATGACTTTTGGGGAAATGTCGTCAGAACCGCATGCCTTGGATGGTTTTAGAGTTAAAACAAAGTTAGAAATTTCATGAACAGACGTTGGTCTAAAGTACAAGGACGAGGAGTGATTCTGCACTGACAAAAATTGTTTGTATGATGTTTGGACAGGAGGAATTTCCTTGTTTATTTTAGAGGGCAAATCAATGAAATATTCATTAAAATATTTTGCTTTTTGTAAGTCTGATTTTAACAGTAAATCATTATGATACATATCATTTGGAAGTGGCGTCTTCTTCCCCCTCCCAAGCAAACCATTAATATGAGACCAAGTCTTTCTAATATCATTCTGAGTAGTTCGAAAAACATTATCATAATAATCCTTCTTACTTTGACGAACAAGGTTTGTCAACAAGTTTTTATAGTCAACATAACTTTTCCGATTAATCTCATTTTGGTTCTTAATATATGTATGATAAAGCTTATGTTTCTGATTAATAGATTTCAGAAGACTTGGAGTAATCCATGGTTTCCTGCATTTCTTCTTCACACTCAATTCAACTAAAGGGAAATGTAAATTATATAAGTTGGAAAAAATATCACTAAAATAGTCATAAGAAACATTTGCATCAAACAAGCTATATAAACTAGACCAATCAACTTGAAGAAGATCGTGTTGGAAATTATTCATTCTTTCATCAGTAATCACACGTCTAAATAATTTATTGTGTACCTTTCCTGTAGTGACTGCATTGCCTTTGTTAATGCTACAAATTGGCATGTGATCAGAGAAATCAGAACAGAATATTCCAGAATAGAAATGGTCTTGAACACAGTTTGTAAATATATTATCGATTAAGGTTGCTGAAGATGACGTGATACGAGTCGGTTTAGTGATTAGGGAAAGCAACCCAAACGAAAACATAAAGTCAACAAAATCTTTTACCTTTTACCTTTTATAATGTACAATGGGATCTCAAAGTTGCCCTTGAATGTTTAAAAGTAGTGTTTAAACCAGAGGGTATTAATAACAGAGAGTGTCGAGTCGCTAAACAAGGCACGCAAGCACATTGTAGTAATGTATAGCAACATGGCGGGATTTAAGAAGTCCAGGGTATGACCCTTATCAAGACCTTTCTTATTTCTTATTTTCTTTCTTTACGGCTTGCTTCCACTGTTAAATATAAAGTGTATTATCGCGGCATATCCCACTCTTATACAACATTACGATCCAGGGCAAACAGGAATAAAAAATCTAACTGCATCAGAAAGTAGTAAGGATATGTTGGAAGTGGTGGAAAGGGTATATATATATATATATATAATTATATATATAAAGTGCGAGAATTCTTAGCTACGTCTCACGTTCCTAGACCATTTTCTTCACGCCTATATATATATATATAGCGGTTTTAGCTAGCTATCTTATACCCTAGCCCTTGCCTGCGCGCTATTTTTTGTTGGGTAACTTGCATAAATTTGCATTGTGAATATTTCCCGGTCAATATTTTTCACTATACCGCCCATTAGTCCGTAGTGAATTTTATGTTCGCAAATTTGACCAATCAGAGGCCTAGAATCTAGACATGCCGTATATAAAGATATATTACCCCAACTTGTTGTATTAACATGAAATCTATGTGTAACCCTACATATACGTTAACCGGGCATCATTGAAAACTGGTATATTAACCCTAACGCTAACCCTAAATTCAAAACAATAAATAACTAATTAAACTAATGACTAATAATCAAACCGTTTGTTTCTTGAGATGCTTTTATGTTTCCTCTGCCGGCAAACGTATGTAGAGGGCAGTGATTATTTTGTTCGATCGTTAACAAGACACGAAAATGTCCTGCCAATGACCATGTCTACCTTAATGACTCATTTTTTCATTACATGTGTCCGTATAATGACGCCGTCAGGTAAACAAATATATATATATATAGACACATACTGAAAAAAGAATACCGAATAAATACTTCATTTCAATTTCAATTCTACCGTCAGTTCTACCCAGCTTGTCCCATCGGCCTAACGCGACAGCAATCGGAACGTCCTACGCAGTTGTCCGGTGGCAAGATCAACATACTGGCGATGGGCCCATATGTGCCTATGCAATTGATAGAAGGAGCTTCAGCGACGATATCCCATCGTGGTTAGCGGTTGGTTTTGTGTTCGATCAACCAGGTTCCCTGTCCAGAGAAGAGCTTACATTCAATGTAACTAGCCTGGACCCCGATACGGACTATCAGGTCTCGGTGAGACCTGTTCTTTGCGATGGGGCAAGGGCATCTGAACTCAGTGAGGGTCCGGTACTTTCTCTAACAACGCCCTCAATTGGTGAGTCTTTTTTCAACTATTTGTAGATTTGGTTCGAGTACCTCGTCGCACATCTCATGTGTGGGCATGGGACTTTAGTCCAACGTTGTATATAGATTCCAGCCATAGAAATATCATTATTAATATTATCATTATTATCATTATCATTTTTATGAACACCACCTACATTATCATTATTACCACGATCATTATTATTACTAGTATTATTATCATTATTATTATTATCATTATTAATATTATTATTATCAATAGTAATAGTATTAGTAGTAGTAGAAACTTCTTGGTTATGTGCTTTAACAGTATAGGTTATTATATCCCCCATACTAAGAATCTTGCAATCTGATTAGTCTAAACGAGGTCACATGATAAAAGATAGATAAGTACTATTTACCTGCGATAGGACTTTTGTAAGGGAATGTTTTGCTGCTGCCCCACTTGCCATTGAATACGCGTAGCAAAGTAGGTTACGCGAAATGTCAATGTCAATGTCAAATGAGCGCGCATCGACTTTGTTACATTGTATGCATGTTGCGCTTTGTAAAATCTTGCTGAAGCTAAACTGTCTGCAGAATCAGTGTAAAATCAGTGTAAAAATTCACTTTAAAAAGACCTTATTTCCGATGTGGGATATCAAACAAATATTAATCTCCTTTACTCGGGCAATGGATACAAACTCTCATCGCCTCGGTGATCTCGGGGCTACCATGATCCCTCGCCTTGCGGCTCGGGATGATAGTAGCCCCTCGAGATCACCTCGGCGATGATAGTTTGTATCCATTAGCCTCGTAGTCGATTAATATTTGCTTACTGTACAAGCAGATTTCTATCGGAGCGATATATAGGGTTAATATAGCGGATAAACAATACTTAGGCGTGCCAATATCTCAATTTTATCAAATTGTTTATCACTAATTTCGATAGTTCTGCCCACCTTGATGGAAGCTCCTCAAATCGCAAACAGATCCTCTACAATTGTTGCCATCCGGTGGACCAATCAGCATGAAGGAGACGGGCCAATCTGTGGTTACGAAATCAACATCAAGAAAAGCGACGACAAAGATCGTGGTGATGACGAGAGCAGTGATCCCTGGCGCAGCGTCGGGTACGTGTCGGTGGAGAGTGACCTACAGTTCGATGTCGGCCACCTAGAGGCAAATACCACGTACCAAGTCGCAGTTTCTGCAATCAATTGCATATCTGCTCGGGAAGGCCCACGGGAACCAATATTGCAGTTCACCACCACGAACGTCACACTTCCTGTGGTCGGTACGTTCAGCGATCAAAGCATGTCACAACATTTAATGTTAAACACATGATTGCCACACCTGTCGACAAATCAACCTAACGCTATTTCAGTAGCAGTGTGTGTGTCACCTTTCGAAATGCGCACATGATGCATTGCGTAATTAAAACATGATTTCTATTGGATATACAAAAGGATATTTAAGTTGCCCTTGATTTGTTTAACCAACCACAGGCGTGGATAACGTTGTCATCTTATAGTTGCTGCGTTTACAGTTAATTTTTTTTTAACCCAATCTATTGGGGCCTCGGTTTTGGGCGGACGACGGGCGGGGGTAGGGGTTATGGTCATTAACGTCCATCGGTTTCATAAGGAATGAGGGGTGGAACCGGTATCAATCGATCGATCAAATAGGAATTGAGAAGGCGATTTGTTAGGGGGAGGGGGGGGGGGGGTCATTACACTCTCTTTCCACATCCCTTCTTTTTTCTCTTTCCCCACTTTTTAATAGGTTTAGCCCCTCGTTGGCACATGCCTATGCCCCCCCCCCCCCCGTATGGATAGCTGCAATACAAGCGATAAAAACTCTGCCATTAAACCCAAATCTTTACTGAAGAGATACATAAATAAGTTGACTGTAAGTTTGCGATTGTTTGAAGGACTTGCGCTCTTATATGCCATATGGGCAATTTTGCACAAAATGATATGCAACAAATCATTATCAGAGGTGTTGTAGTTGAGTGGTTTGAGCACTAGAAACGCAAAGGTCATGGGTTCGATCCCCAAGGCTAAAAATCTACATTTTCATCACTCCATACCCTGGAGAGAAATGTGGTCCTGGTAGAATTATGAATCCCATTGTGATAAAAATCGCCATTTTGGCAGGAATGGCTGGAATAATCCCCAGGGAGTGGAAGTGGTACGTATTGTGTTAGTGTATGAAGCTGATGACCGGGGAAATAATCATGAGTACCTGTAAAGCGCAGAATCAGTATTCCATATTAAGCGCTCTGTAAATCCAGTTGATTTATTATTCATATTTAATTATCATTATTATCAATGTTATTGTTAATTCTATCGTTATTACTATTATACTTATTGTTATAACTATTATTATTATTTCAAAACAGAGGTACGGACCACAGGCGATTACTGCAATTGGACTTTGTTGGCTGTTGTGCTCATTATATTCGTTGTAGCACTACTTCTTATTTTGGGGTGAGTTAATACGCTTGTTCGTAGATTCAATCTGCGCATTGACAGATCAAGGTCATTTATACAAACATTGCAAAACCCACCGAGACGAATAATGGATACGTGCTAGTGAAAATTATGTAATCGTTATCCATTTATTCACAGACGGTACATTCCATGGAACAGAGATGAAAATATTCTTCTCAATAGGGCAACGAAAAGGTATTAACGATGCACATCCAGGACTTAGGCAGTCATTATTCTAAATTGCACAAAATGGGACTTTTCCATGTGTAAAAGATCTGTGTATATTACGGACTTGAATAAAAACCTTTGGGTACAATAGCGACACAAGTATTTACGAAAAAAAAAAGGAGTGACCACTTCTTTCAAAGTGTCAGATTGTAACTTTAGCATGCTGGATTCAACATTTATAGTGTTGGATCCAGCATGTTCAAAGTGTTAATCTACCATTTTGAAAGAGAGCCCACTCCTTTTTTCAGAGTGTAGTAGTATTAGAAGTAGTAGTCATGGAACAGCGGTGGATCCTAGGGCCGAATCGGATACGCCCCTTTCTTTTCGACAGCCTCCCAAATAGAGAAAAGGGATAAAATAGAGAGCGTTGGAAAAAAAAGGAGAAAAAGAGAAAATAATGTAGAAGAGAAATAGAGAGAGGGGGATAGGAAAGAGAGAAAGAGAAAGAGAGAGAGAGAGGAGGCGGGGAGGGGAGGAAAGAAAAGGAGAATAATAATAAGAAAAAACCCGCTACCCTTCGGGTTGGAAACAAAGGCGGGGACCGAATCGCCCTCCCCCCTTTTTTGGCGACCTAAAAAATAGGGGTAAGGAGAGAGTAACGGAAGAAAAAAGGAGAAAAGAAAGATAAAAAGAAGGTAAAAGAGAAAAGAATGTAAAGGGATGAAGAGAGGGAAGGGAGTGAGGGAGGGGGAAAAACAAAATCGCTACCCAGAGTAACGGGTCGGCGATGCATTGGATGGGATATGGAGACCGGAGGCCCCACTCTACCGCAAGCCGTGCGGCCGAGTAGTAGAAGTAGTAGCTGTAGAAGCATCAGCAGCAGCACCAGAAGCACCAGGGTATCAAAATTGGTAGGCTGCCATTTACAAAAACATCAGAAAATAAAATGGCTCCAGTCCATATGTAGGTGAGGGTAAACAGAGTTTCCATTTACACATATCTTCATTTTAATTTGATTATAACATAACGTCGCTCTAATGTTTCTCTTCACTAGCATCAGGCACCATCGCTCCAAGAGGGAAGATAGTGTGAAAGACCGGTATACACCTACCATGCCTACGCATTCCTCTAACCTGTGGACCGCATCGGCACCAAGCAATGTGTATGCTATCGGCAATGATAATGGCGAGCACCCTTACGAAGACATAGGACAAATGGCTCTCACAGATAGAACTGCGAAAGGATCAATTGTCATAGAGATCAACGAGTGAATTATCGGACAAATGTTACAAAGGCAAAGGTCAATCGGTGAAAAGAAGTTTATAGTCGTGTACATTGTACGCTCTGCATCTCTTCACCTCATTGGAACCACTAACGGCAGGAAAAATTCATACAAATCCAGAAGATTCTCATCTGCAGCTTCACGTCTTTGGAACTCCCTCCCCAAAACCGTCCGAACCATCACAGAATAAACTATCTTTAAAGTAGATATTCATTGATTTTTAAAACTAACTTTATTTTCAATTTTGTAAAGTTGAAACTTTGATTCGACAATTACAAAACGCTTAAATACAGCCCCGGCATAGCACCGTGAAGATCCCTCCGAACGCTGTTGAGATGTGTGAGATCACAGTATGGACATGATTTGCACAAGCAGACGATGTCCCATGACATCTCACACATTTTCAGTGCCTGTGTTTTCATCTTCTCTTGAGTACTTTCTCTTATGATATGGTCACATTACCCAAAAGTAGCCTGCTCGGCGGCCGAGCGGCGAGTTTTTAACCAATTCTGCACGGCGGCTGCCCGGCCACCGAGCGGCGGCCGCTCAGGCACCGCTCGTTTTTAGGGCATCGCTCGGTCGCCGCTGAAGTTTTAGCGCGGAGTTAAAATTTTGGGCTGCGCCTGCTCACTTTTCACTCGCCGCCCAAAATACGTTCGGTGCCTGGGCGGTCGCCGCCCGTGCACCGACCTAATTGCTGGGCGATGCCTAAATTCCAGCAGCGACCGAGCAGGCTACTGATCGGTCGGTCGCTGCTCAGATTTGTGACCATAGCTTTACTTCACTACCGTTAGGCCACATGTATAATCTATTGCCTCACTCCAAACCCCGCGCATGGTTTTATTTTGATGACAAATGCAGCGATACAATCAAAAGGAATCTGTCGCTTGTAAACAAAATCAGACGCCATTGTATATTTAGCTGCACACACCGCGGTATGTTCGGCGTTTCAAGAGGGAACAAATGCCGTCCTTAATATCATTCCGGGGTTTTCAATTTAAAAGTCTGGTTTCTTTGATTTTTAATTAACCCCTATCCTGTGTATAAACAAGCAAAAGATATTAGTTATCAGAATCGGGTCATATCCCCTTTTTGAATGGTTTGACATGCCTTTACATTTATATACACTATAAAACTCATTATAATTTGACAAATAATCGCTTTGCAATTATGTTCATTCTTTTTGGGATGTCGTCTGCTCGGGCAGTATTGGTCCATATAGTGACGTCATTAAAACATCGTTATTTTTCCGGCGAATCTCTCGTATATCCCAGCTGCTATGGAGGTGGTTGTATTTTTATTTTTATAAATCACCCGATATGTAGTTGACCTATAAACTTGTACAATGGCTATCTGTTGCTTACCAGTTTATAGTGATACATTAGATGACATATTTGTGATTTTCTTTGAATTTCACCTTTAAAGGCATCGTTTAACCATGTTAAATCTGAGATGCACGGCTCTACGTGTTATCAGTGTATGTGATATGTTGTAATAATGAAGCCCTGACAAAATTGCGCTCCAAAATGATCATGAAGTGCCTCAAAAAAGTAAAATCTCTTTGAGTGACCGGTGTTACCATTCTCATTTTCCCCAATAGACTGAAGTGTTTTGAAAATCGTTAGGAAAACGCAACATTTGATTTCGATTTCCAATCATAAATATCTTGATAATCAGACAGGCGATCGGTTTGTAAAAGTCATGGGGTCTTTACTGACCTAAAGGTTTATAATTATCCTTGCAGCATGAGTTAAATCCAGGATTTTGTTTCAAAATCTGAGACAAAGTTACCCAATCCCTTTAAATCACACTAAACTACCTTTAAATCACAACTGAAATCTTACTTGTTCAAAAATACCTTCTAATGTAATTTAAACTGCACCATTGTATTTGATCATGATCTAAAGGTAATACAAAGCTTTGGTTTGGGGTCATGAATTTGGTTCTAATGAACATATTGGAAGCATGTGCGATCCTACAATATTCAGTGATTGTAGTCGCGGTTGAAATCGAGTTTAAAGTTATGAAATTGTAAATAATAAACTATTTATGTTGTTTAGCTCCCTCTCAAGGTCAAGATATTAATTGAGCTATAAAACAATGTTTCTTTACTAAAATCGACCAATAAGCTATTCCCGTTTGGAAATTATATATCACGACCACATATTCTGAGATTTTCATGGTCGCAGCTACCATTGTACGTCCGTAGGCGATATTTGAAATTCATCAAAATTTACCGGGAGCACCGGTAAATGTTTATATTTAATTTTTCTCGAAAGCAGAAGTGTTTTAGGGACTAAATTTTCTAGTGCTTATAATACATCTACAGGGGCAGCCAAATATATCAAAATTGTAAAGAATCACTATCCACCAATTTTCAAAATTTTCCAAAACTTTGTATTACCTTTAAACTACACGTGTTGTATATTACTGTACTTATTCATAAATAGCTTGCATTTCTCTGTAATTGATGTTGATACGTGTTATGATTAATCTTGTTCTCATTTTGAAATTTCTTTAGTTCATGAACTAGTATAGTTATCTGTAATTTTGTTGCTTTATTATAATTGTAAAGCGCATTAATATTTTCTCTGAAAATTAAGTGCGCTATAGAAGCCTATGTTATTTTCTGTATTATTGTTACATGTATCCCAGTCTTATTATAAACAAGTTTTCAGTGTTTAAATATATGTACAGTACTACGAAGTAGATTCTGGTAATTATCAGAAGGGTTTAACGAAATGTAGGCCCCAATTGGAGATTTCTAAAGATTAAACGCGCTATAGAAGCCTAGGTTATGTTTTATTGGTATTACATATATCCCAGTCTCATAAACAAAATTAAAATATCAGCGTTTAAATGTAATGTACAGTACTATGTAGTAGAGTCTGGAAAGAAGGGTTTAACGAAAAGTATATAGGCCCCTATTGGAGATTCCTGGAGATTAAATGCGCTATAGAAGCCTAGGTTATATCTTATTCTTATTACATATATCCCAGTCTCATTAAATAAAAAAATCTCAGTGTTTAGATATATGTACAGTACTATGTAATAGAGTCTGGTAAGAGGGGTTTAACGAAATGTGTATGCCCCTATTGGAGATGCAGTCAGATTCATTTTTGTTTAAATTATTATTTTAATCCTTTTATATTGATACAAAATGATACGTTGTTATACATTTTATTTGTAAATAGTCATTTGGCTATTTATCAGAATGTAGTTTTTATAAATAAGATTTCATCCTTTTCTTTTTTTAATCGAATATTGCTTATAGGTTTATGTCCGTTTGTGTGTGCGTGCCTTGAATTGGTCGCTATTTATGTATGATGAGGTGACCAAAGTTCGCTGAGTATATTAGGAAATGTGATTTCGATCCATAATTTCTTACATTCGACACAAATTTACTTAGTTAGGTTATTACCAAATGGACTGCAAATTTTTGTAATAGAAATTGGTTCAACTAAAAAAATTCATCGTCAAAGAATTATGGAGATATCGCGATCTCAAAATTCGATGTCGGATGGAATGCGCTGCAACTGACGAAAAAGTCACGAAAAACGAGACCACGGGATTTTACAGCTGATTTATCACAAAAAGCGATCAATCAATTATTAAATAATAGCTTAAATTTTGCTAAATATCATACAATCAGTTGGTACCACTTTTTACTTACAATTTTGATGACATATCTGCTCTCAAAATAGATATTTCCAAACCTCTGCCGTTAAGTTCATATGTTTTCGGAACGGACGCAAAAGACTGAACATTTGCCACTCTTTTGTCAATATTTTCATCATTTCACACTCAATTCCATAGAAAATTTCGTCTTTGGGTAATTTTAGGCTCCTCTTTCCATTGGTAGTATCAGATTTTCGAAATCTTACCGATTTTGTTGAGATAGCGAACTATGGTCCGCCACCATCAGTCAATATTGTTTTATTTAAAAAAACAAATTAAAAACAAATTCCCATTCTTGAGCTACCAAAAGAATAATGGAAAATATTGCATACTGTAACAAATGCAAATTTGAATAAAATGTGATAAGTATTTTTTGTTTTGGTCGCTTTTTGTTTACTGATTGGCCTATATTAATTATACCGAATATACAATCTCAAAAGATTCATAAAGTGTCCATTAGTCACGTACGAATTACTTAAATCCTGTAGTAAATCGCTATATAATATCTGTCGACTAGCTTGGGAAAAGAATATGTGAGTGAGAAATCGCCAAATTAATAGATGTGTGCTGTAGTCAGGATTGTTTGGTATATGAAGGAAATCATGTCGTAAACGAAAGTATTTAGATTGAGTTTAAGTTTCAGTATGAGTTTGAGTTTATTAATAACAAAATAAGTAAAACATAATGTATCGAGCATGATTACATAAAATATAACAATATAATACAAGATAAATAACAAAAGACATGAATACTATAAACATTGTTTTACAAAGTATATTATATACAAACAAAATAAAAGATTAGCGGTGTACACTTTTTTTGTTAATGGGGGTACAAGTAGTTAGCATAAGCCTTGGTACAGGGGCAAATCCAGGGTTTTGTAATAAAGGGGGCGCAATAGTAGTAGGGATTACATTCCCCTCCCCCAGGCGCGGGAGGGGGGAGGGCAAATTTGAAATTATGCGAGCCAAATAATGGTACGTAAATGTGACCAGCAGTGGCGTAATGAGCAAAACGTTGGGGGGGGGGGCAGACAAAAATCCGCACCACCCCTCTCTTACATTCTTACAACGCTGAACGTTTTTCAAAGTGGGTGGGGGGAGGCAAAAGTATTTACGATCAGGTAGAGCGTAGCGTAACATGGCGTGGGTTCTAGGGACAAATCGTCGGCGGGGGCCAAGGGGAGGAGCCCCCAGAAGCTCAGGGCGTAAGGTCATTTTTCTACGGATCGAGGGGGGGGGGGCGGGGGGCGGGGGGTCCGGGCCCTTTCCCCTAGAAAAAAAATCAGGTAAAACATCCTTTTTTGTATTAAAAAAAAAAGAAGATGGGCCCCCTCTCCTGGCGCTGAAGGGGAGATGGGGGGGGGGTAAATTTTCGCACGAAGTGGGCCCTTTTTTCGGAACCCCAGAAGCTCAGGGGTTTTAGGCATTAACTTTCTGTCAGATGAGCATCCAGGGAGGCTTCCTTTATGGGCACTTAGTGGACTCCAGGGGGCAGAGCTCCCGTAAGGTCAGGGGTTTTAGGCATTTAATCACGGCAAGAAGAACATATTTTGATACCTCATTAATTTGTGACAGTGGCAGGTCACTATTCTTTCTTTCTTTCTCTCTTCCTTTCTATTTTTCTTTAATATACTTTTTCAAAAAAAAAGTGGTGTTGGGGGGGGGGGAGGAGCTCGAGGCCCCCGAGCCCCGCCGTTCCGCTGGCTCTGACATGTAGTCCTCTAAATTAGCATAATTATTTCTTGCCTGACTGTAAATTTAGGAATTTGTCATTTTCCAACAAACGCATACTGTATAATTTACTAAAAAGTGAGGAAAAATCTCGGGAAAATAATTCCTTTCAGCAACATTTATAACTCACCGGTATCGAATTAGAAATAAACATTTTATTTTTTTTTTTTTTTTTTTTTTTGGGAGGGGGGGGGGGGCAACTGCCCCCAACCCCGATCAAGACCTTGTTGGCGGGGAAAATCGCAACTGATTTCCCCTTCTTTTCTTCTTTCTCTTTTTCTCTTTCCCTTTCTCTTCTCCTTCCCTTTTCCTTCCCTTCCATCTCTCTCTTATAGGTTTGCAGGGGGGGGGGGTTAAGTTACCAGATGAGTTGAATATCTTCTCACAATATTTGCACTTGAAAGGTTTCTCTCCAGTGTGCGTTCTTTCTTGTTTATGTTTGGCGGCCCAGGGGGGGGGGGGGGTTAAACCCTACCCCCCCCCCCGTAGATCCGCCCCCTGAGCTCGTTAAACTCGACAAGTCTGCTGTGACTTAACCTGCGTGCAGTGCATATATTATATTGCACTCGCAAACATGGATTATTTGGATATCATCCACTCTCAGGGAGGTTCGGCATCTGACACGTAAAACAAACATAGAAGCGGGCGAAAGACATGGATTTTGTGTTAAATGAAGAGTTTATAATATATGCGCGCTCCTTTTCAATTACAAATTTTGCAAATGTAAATAAGGAACATCATAGGAAAGACATTCGTGAAGGTACCATGGCTACTAGCTACAGGTAGATTATACGTAGAACAAACATGGAAGCTGGCGGAGACTATTGATTTGTGTCTCCAAATTATGTTGTGCCTTTTCAATAGCAAATTTTGCGAATGAAAATAAGGCTATGAAGGATCATAAGAAAGATTTGACTCTTGTGGTTTTAGGTTCTTATCGTAGCAAGAGTATAATAATTCCGCCACTTTTTTCAAACATTATACACAAACTTAGTTTCATTTACAGTGAACTCTTTAGGGACGGAAGCTTGGACCCAGATCGAAACTAGGCTTAATAATTAAGTGTGCATTGATAACTTTGGCTCAATCTGGTCCATCGGCTAAAGACACGGCAGCAGTTGACAATTAAACCACTGGATAACGTTCGGCTCTGTCTCATACTCAGTTCGCCTTTTTGTTGTTAGTTTTGGTCGATTTAGTCTAAACTGCATGGCCTGTTATTTCTAGGATTTTAAACAACCGACATGTTTGTTTGATAAGAATTAAGGCATGTGCAAGCATGAATGTAAGTAAGCAACCAGGGGATCGACCCACCGACGGCTTTAAGTCCTCTCTGACGTAGTTAGTAATGAGGATTGATGCCTGATTATTAAAGGCCAATAGCGCATTGACTTTTCACTTGGTTTCGAACCCGGGACTTTCCGATTACGAATCCGCTGCCCTACCACTGAGCCATCGCGCCTCTTCCGGTGTGTATACCAAGATCTTACATTCTTAAAGATACCATGGCGACTACAGTATCCATCAACGGTTCAGACTCGCCGACTTGGTCTTGGAACGAAATCGACTGGGGCGATTGGCACACGATTCTTCAGTTAGTACCAGCGTGTATAGGATGCCTAGGAAACATCGTGGTAATCATTGTCCTGATTCCTCCACATTCGCAGAATAGATCGACCGATATCTTAATAGGGCATCTAGCTGTAGCCGACTTCCTGACGTCCATATTTCTTCTACCAATTCCAGTTGTTAGAACTGTTCCTCGCAACTGGTTAGGAGTCTTGTATTGTGGATTTCTCGGTTTAAGTAGTTGTCGTATTGTTTGCATCTTCTCTTCAATTTACATTCTCCTAGCCATCTGCTGTGATCGATTCCTTGCGGTAGTCTACCCTCTGCAGTTTAATCGTTGGATCACTAGAGGGCGTGCCACGTTGGTCGTTGTTTGCATCTGGCTGGGTTCGTCCGTCGTTCAGTATACTACGACCTTCACCAGGCTGGACCGAGCGAAGTACGAGTGTGCGTTTATATCTTCACGGCGTTATAGTCAGATCACCGCCGGTTCTCTGAACTTTTTGTTTGTTTTCATCGTACCCACATTGATCATGCTCCTGACACAAATCCTCATCGCCCGCACGTTGCTTCGGCAGTCGCGACGTTTCAACTCTGACAGGAACTTGCCACCGTTTAGGCCATCCTTCCATCTGGTCGCTAGACGGAAAGTGCTGAAGATGATGGCCATAGCAGTTGCCGTATTTGTGGTGACATTAGGCCCCAACCAGACCAGTTACTACTGCTACAATCTCGGGATAGTTCCACAGGGATATCGATCGGGCGACTTTCACCGCTTCACGATTCTCCTTGCTTGCTACAGCTCCTGCGCTAACCCTTTCATATACGCATCACAAAACAAGAAGTTCAGGCAGGCATTTGTGAACATGTGGAGACGGTCACAGTCGCGTAACTCTCCTATTTTCTAATATATATTAAGCTAATAAGACCACCGAATATACGAACTTCCTGCGATCCGATTTTCAAAGAAATCACAGCATTGGATATGGACATATAAACAAATATCATATTCCTGTTTTAGTTTTTAAATAATCAAATGAATATTCATAATCGGAATGTTAGTCCATTTGAGCCTTCTTGTCGGCGTAAGAGCCAGTTCGGCTTCAAATCGTAGACGATCGTACAAATGAAATTACGTCACTACGACTCTGAGCCGATATGCGATATGAATTTTTCTCATTCAAGCAAACTGTCTGTCCCCCGAAATTGTTATTTGATTTTGCACATATACTGTAACTATTCAGAACATAGATTATTATATATGTGAATGTTCTTGTCGAATGCTATTAAAAATTCATCCAAAATAGGATCGCAGTCAGGTCGTAAAGTGTACGTGCAGTGCAGTGTACCGAGCTTATAAGGTAAGGTAAATTTTGTTTTCAAATTTACAGAAATATTGAAGTTAAAATAACACATGAATCACACCATCCACCCTCACACACGCTCCCGCACTCACAAATACAAACACTTTAAGAGGATATGGTAGGCCATTCATTTCAATTTCAATTTCAATTTCAATTTATTTATTCAACCATAACAAGATACATATACAATAATAATTCATGAAAATATAAAAACAGGGGGTTAGGAGCCCCTGAAGAAGTTCGAAAACAAACTTGTGATTGGGGCACCAACCATGGCACATATATCGAGAAAATTAACAAAAACATCATTAACGGGAAAACAAATATATACAAGATTTTTTTTTATAAAGACCTACATGTATATGAGGATAAGACATTTACAGCAAAGCACCAGCAAAGGACGCACACAGGACACGACGTCAAGCGACACTGCGTCACTATATGCGCCCCCCGCTGGTGCTTTGCAGTATTACAAAACATTTATATACAAAATATAAAAATAAAAAAAAAGAACAAGTGGAGCAAGTTATTCATTATTTAATTGAGCGTGGTTTTTGTACTGTAAGAACATTTCATTTTTCAAGAGTTTTTTAAATTTATCAAGAGTTTTACTTAGTTTAGTATCATTGTCTAGGTCATTCCATAACTTAATTCCATTACAGCGTAAGGAATTTTGACTAATTGTAGTTTTGGGAAGAAATTGATGAAGATCTGCGTGTTGACGGGTGACATATGAGTGATAGGAGGCATTTGTGCTAAAAAGATCATTAAAAATATCTGGCAAGGCATTCGTATGATAATGATACATAAAGATATAAGTATACATAAGTACAAGGTCAGAGACCTTTAATGTTTTACATTCAACAAATAAATTGATTGTATGGTTATTAAATGGTACATTACAAACTGTTCTTATTGCTTTTTTCTGAGTAATAAAAAGTATATTCAAGTGTGTTTTAAATGTATTCCCCCAAATCATACAACAGTTGATTTTATTTTGATCATTACAGAATTCTTATTTTTTATAAATAGATCTGATTTGCAGATTATTAACATAGGCAAGGTGTCTAGGGACGAGCGAAGTGATATTCTCACACATTGTATATAAAAGTCTACAACAGGGAAAATGATTTTCATTTTCATTGATTTTTATTTTTATTTTTATTTTTTTGAATTTTTTTCAGGGAAATATTAATTACAAATTATGAGGAAGGTAGCTTGAACGAAGTGTGCTTGAAGTGAAGGGTACAGGCCCAACATGATTATGAAATGAGTATTTACCGTCTCTGCTTTACTTTAATTTGCTTCTAGATCCAAAGGCTGGACAAATATTGTTTCGTATTTATTAGGTTCTTTCGGTAAGCATTTCGTTGTTTTGGGGGTAATTATGTTAGCACTCTCCAGCCAGTCTTTAAAAAGCACGCTCCTATGAAAAGCATGTTATAAGCAATCAGATCATTTGGAATAACAAGGAAATAATTGTAATACTAAATCAGTTTTTAAACATACCTTGTTTACAATGTGTAAATTTAGTAACATATTAGATGAAAAAGGAGTTGTTTTAAATGGCTAAATGTCAGACTAATTTGTTTGTTATAATTGATAATAATATACCTTTTTTTTGGGGGGGGGGGAATGTTACAAGAAAATGGCTAGCAAGTGGATTTTTTTGTTTAGAAAAACAATTTAAGCAATACTCGATGATGCGTTCTGCGCATCCGGTTGATAACGGTTAGGGATAAACCGCTATACTATCAAGCAGATAACCAACATACCGTTTATGAATGTATATATCCATTGTCCAAACACGCTTAGCGTATACTCCTTCTGTCGACATTGTTTACATCATATCATAAAACCGCTACTTTAAAGCTTATCTGTACGAGTTTATAGGAGGGATTAGACAACCCGCAAGGTCACTGGACAGTTGGTTATCTATCAGCTCAGCTCTCAGTTAACATAAGAAAAAGAGGATCATGGGGGACCAATGGTCACCGATTAGGCATTGTTTTCTATACGGAGGGAGCAAGTAGCTTCAAGTAGGACAGTGTGGCTTTAAGCAAAGGTAGAACGCCGTTATATCAAACAAGCCTAACATTCTAGGCTATTGTTTTATGTTTATGCTAGTTCCGTCGAGATATCTTCTGTAATGTAATCCTTGAGGCAATCAAGAGAATATTTCCATAGAATCTCCTGTTTTTCCTTGTCTCTGCAATTTGAAATGTAAAACAGAAAAGAATGAAAGAGGTCATATTTTAAATAACATACTCATCTGAATATTGTGTTAATGGTTAATTTTTGTTTCTTCTCAATTCAATTCAATTTAATTCATTTATTTTTCCTCTTTCAAATCTTCATATTTACAATAATGGTATATGTTAAAATATTCATATACATATAGATCAATTTGCACAATACAATACAATACAAACATTAACATTAAATTGAAAGGGAAGGAGGGACGACTAAAAAGCAGAGCTTGTAGGGTGTAGGCCCCCTGTACAAGTAATTATTGTTAATTGTTATATTATGAGAAGAAGAAAAAAATAACAATTAGTGATTCAGTAATACGAAAATCACTTTTAACGCAAAACATTGATAAATACATACATGTTGATAAAAAACGAAACAACCAAAGTTTCATAAAGTCAGACTACAAATTATATTTGATTGGCCTAATAACTATTCAGAAGAAAGCTTTTAAGTTTCCTTTTGAAAATTTGTATCGAATTACACCGTGTATCAATATTAATCTACATAGAAATAAGAGAGAGGAGAAGGGAAAGGAGGGAGAGAGGGGGAGAAAGAATGGAAGAGAGAAAGAGAGAAACAAAGAGAAGAGAAAGAGGATGGACAGAGAAAAAAGGGAAGAAAGGAGAGAGAGAGAGAAGTCGAACGAGAGAGTCTGCGTGTGTGTGTGTGTGTGTGTGTGGAGGGGGGCGTACATTTAAAAAATATTTAAAAATATTAAAAACAAAATAAAAGTATACCTGGCCATAGTTGTAACATCCCGGGGCGTTGAGCTTTCAAAGTAGATCGCAGTCTCCCCATCATATACCGGGCTAGCGGCGGCATGAAGTGATGACAGCGCACCCTCAAATGGAGACCTCAACATTTCTAATTGATAAGATAGATTATGTTTATTTTCCACATCCAACTATCTGTAGTTATACATTGTTTACTATTTGTTTGTATGTGTTAATTATGTTTTTCATATCTTCAAATTGATATATTGCTTTTGTATATAAATTAGATATACAGAAGTCTCCAGAGCACGGACCTTATTTTTAAGTTTCCCATTTCATTTTCTTACAATACGGGCTTATTCACTATACCACTATGCCTAGTTTCACTAGGAGTGATAGCAATAGGACCTATGCATTACTATTTCGTATAGAAATGATTTACAGGGTCCTGTTTCATAATACTGGTTATTAGTAACAAGTTACAATAATTGTTATAAGCTATATTAACCGTGGCATTTGATCGGCTGAGACCAATTTTTAAAATAGATTTTTAGTGTTATTGATAACAAATTTTATGAAACAGGGTCAAGTCTTGAGAGAAAAATGATAAAAATCTAAATCTGAACCAAAATAATAGAAGAAACAAAAGTTTTGTTGGGGTGACACTTACTGGCCCCGAGGGTCCTGCGAATTTTCGTCAGCACCGGTACCTCCGGCCCACCACGCATGCAAATCTCCGTCTCAACCACACCCGGGTGCACCGAAAACACACTGACCCCTTGTTCTTCCAAACGTTGAGCCAATGAGAACATGTGCATTATCTGTGAGGGATAGCACTAGTGATTAGATGATGAAGCGGATCCTAATCAATGATTGGTTGAGAGCGTACACGTGATCAGGCATTGCTTTTGCCGAACACGTAATTTTACTAATGACCGGTCATTAGTAAATGTTAACGACCGGTCATTAGTATAAAGAAAAATCATGTAAAAAAAAACATCATTGTATAAAACAAGTAAAACATCTTTATAAATGTAATGCTTCCTGGGAGAAATTTCAATTATTTAAATTATTAACATATTTGTTAATTTGTGGCTAGTTCAAGTCCCGCTGGTTCCAAGATTTTTTCTGACTTGTTTTTCAATACAATACAGATCGATCAATCGATCTTATTTACTGAGTGTAAGCCACAAATATGTTAAATAATTGAAATAATTGAAATTTCTCCCAGGAAGCATTACATTTATAAAAGTTATTGTCCTATGGCGGACTAATGAATATTAATGAGTCAGAATCAGAATAAATCAGGAGAGCTTGGGTATTTGCTTCTAGTTCATCGTGACTGTGCCATGGACCAATGATGGCCTGGTGGTAGAGTCGCTGCCCGGCAAGCAGTATATGCAGGTTCAAGTCCCGCTGGTTCCAAGATTTTTTCTGACTTGTTTTTCAATACAGATCGATCAATCGATCTTATTTACTGGGTGTAAGCCACAAATATGTTAAATAATTGAAATAATTAAGTAAAACATCATCTTATTATAAACAAATAATACACATAATTTTGTTCGGGCATTAGTAAAATGACCCACACTCGGTAAATTCGAAACAGTCCAAACACCCTCGGCTTTCATTCTTGAGTTACGAAAAACACAATAAACATCATATTGACAAGAGTATAAATAATTTAGTTGTTATATGTATATTACAACTTTTGCAAAAAAATTGTTTGATTATTTCATGAAATATACTTTTGTAAATTGGAAGGTATCAATTGAAGATCATTGAAATACATTTACAGTAGGCTTGCGGATGCAACATGTAAGAGAGAAGGAGGATTGAGGAGTCCTGAAAAGGACTCTTGGTAATCTTTCTTGAGGGTATGTAGTCCTGAAAAGGACTGTTGGTGTAGTCATGAAAAAGACGGTTAGTTATCTTTCTTAGCTTATAGTACTAAGGAGAACTATAGCGCCGAATGGAGAGGATGGGTGTCAGGAGTGGCTCGACGTTTCGAATAGGTTGACTATCCGTCGTCAGGAATGGGAAATAGCTGGCGTGCGTGAGCTTATTTATCTTAAACAGAGACGAAAAAAAGGAGAAAAAAGGAGAAAGATTACCTGATAGTATTTCGAGGTAGCGTAACGATTCTTCAAGTCGGGGTTCTCCAAGCACTGCATATCGTCGACATTCCAGCTGGCGAGCCGATACATACCGGACGCAACAGAGACCACTCGAGATCCTGGACCAGATCTCTTCAAGACAGGTAGAAGATGGAGGATGAGTAAGAAGTGGGAGAGGTAGTTGATCTGAAAGTGAGGTTCGAACCCGTCAGTTGTCAGAGCTGAAGAAAGGAATATTAAAGGGAGTGGGTCGTCAATTTCCATGTGCAGAAGGCCATAATTCGCTGACACCAGACTTGGTGGAAATACCATTAATGGGAGTACAAATCTACACACAGCAAACCCGTAGGCCAGTCAAGAATTACCCCCTAGTCTCTCGGAGAGCTCGGGAGTCTTCGGGTGAGGGAAAAGCAAAGCATTACATAAGGTATAATGGTCATAAAACTGAAGGCTAACCCTAGTGATTGACAACACGTTCAGGTAAACATTCGAACGGTGTCGAATTACCCATGAAAGCTGGTTTATATGTGTCTTTAAAATGACGATGCGTTCAATGCAAATTGTACTTGTTTAATTTGTGTAATATGCTTTTTAATTTTCGTTTCGTGTTGTTATTTGTTTGTTTTCTATATGCTGTTTCATTATCACGATTGCAAGGGGAAGCACTTTTTTTGGGGGGCAAGCCATTATCTTTTTAATGTGATTTCCGGGCACAGTTTTATTTTACATTATATCTTTGTATTTTATGAAATTAATATATTGAATTGAATTGAATAACTGCGGTAAACTTCCTACACTCTTATTAAATACTAGTTGTTTTAAATATCGAAATATTGACCTTTAAATCCAAAGCCTATTCATGTCATATTGTTTAAGTTTTTAAAAATGATGTTCTTATATATTTCATTAGGTTTTCATGATTAATCCAATCCACTTGAGTAGGTTAAATAATGCCACCTACAGCAAGGCAGCTCACAGATTTGTGAGGAATTTCAATGTTGTTTTTACCCTTTGGACCACAGAAGATACCAGCGTTGCACACAAGAACATGGAGAGGAAGACCTTTGCTCTTATAGGCTTCTAAGAAGGTCATTGTACTTTCTAATGACGCAAGGTCAAGGGTCATGAATTCAACGTGGAGGTCATCGACCTGTGAAATGGGAGTAGAGAAAAGTATGTCAGTAATACGCCCTCTGGGGGCATTGAAATACATGAATGAGCAATTAGAGACTAATTATTAAACAAAATCAAATTAATATTGAAATATGTAAGATTCGAAACATGCATTTCTGACAAGAATTATCTGGAGAAAAAAAATAGAAAATAATTCAAAACCTTTAGCAATGTTATAAAACACGCTGACTTTTTCAAATCATATCATGATTATACATGTCACTTTTCTTCTTTTTTCTTCAAGAATTGTTAAATTATTACTATTGGAAATGGTTAAGTATGTTTAAAACAAAGATAATTTAATTTTAGATTTCAGACAAGCAGATAATAGAATAGGCCCAGTAACATTAAGTGTTATTGTTTCTTAAGATTTTGCAGAAAGATTTTGTTTAAACTTCTTTAAAAACGGCCATCAGATTTTACAATTTGAGGATGGATTTTTTCTTTATAGAGCACACACTCTACCCCATCCCCTCTCCCCCTTAGCGACAACCATGTCAAATCTGCTTTTTATCCCATATCCATATAAGGAGATGTCAAACTGACTCAGACGACCCCGGTTCGAAACCGAGTCACGACTTTCGGATGGTGAGATTAGGGACTTTTATTTTTACACGACGAGAACGTGGACTGCCGCGTGTGCCATTGTGTTAAGGCACTGGGCCGTGCCCGGCAGTGCCTTAAAAGGGCGTCACATTACCTTAAAAGGATGACACACGTGGCGGTTCACGTTCTCGTCGTGTAAATCTAAAAGTCCATATTAAAGGTCGCTCCTTATACACATAAATAATCAAATCTGATTGGCACACGTCTGTAAAAACACAATATCCACATAATACTTGCCTTTATTTGTACTTTCTGCTTCGTAGGATCAGATTTTTCTTCTTCGTGCTCTCTCTTCATTCTATCAATGGCCTGAAATGGATTTTTTAAAAGAATTATATGAAAGTCATCTGATGGAAAGAAATCGAGGATTGAATATTCGAAACAAATCAGTTAATTGTTTTAATTATCTAACAGTCGAAAGTGATTCTCTTTCTATATATATTTTACTCAAAAATTCCTACTACTCGTAGTAGTTGTAGTGGTAGTAGTAGTAGCAGTTGTCGTAATAGTATAGTAGTAGTGAGGCGCGTACGCAGAGGGGGGGGGGGGGGGGTTCTGGGGGTTAACCCCCCCCCTTTGGTTATTTTTTTATGTGTGTATTTTGGAGAAACCCCCCCCCTCCCCCTTTTTTTTTTAACCCCCCTTAACAAAATTCTGCGTACGCTACTGCATACAGTATACACCTCAAATTATATCACAATATTCGTGATTATGATAACTTTAGTTGTGATAATTTCTCACCTGATTGGCTTTAGATTCAGATCTGCACGCTAGAATGACCTTTGCCCCCACCTGAGCCAGTGTTTTTGTTGTCTCATATCCAATGCCTGATGAAGCGTATAAATAAAGGGTTCATATATTATTGACCTTTCATTCGCCATCAGTGCCAGTTTGCACGGTTGTTTGCTACACGTGCAGATTGGCCCAAAACAATTAGGCATCAATTTTGATGGAAAGATCCCTTTTAGCAACACGTTGTCTTTACTAAACGATCATTATTACCTCCATGGCGACCCCTTTAACGCCAGTATAGATTAATCTTGCTCTGGAAAAAATTATATATTAAATCCTAGGACCCGTTTCACAAAGCCTTTTTTCAATGACAAATGACAAAAATCAGTGACAAATCTGCGGATAACCAATCAGAAGCAAGCATTTCAGTAGCTTATAACAAAAACTTTCATTTGTCACTGATGACAAGTTTTGTGTAATTCATAGTAATTCATATCGGAGTCAATATCAATTAAAACCTTCCTTCAAGCGAAGGGTTCAGTGGTTACGGATTCTGGAGAATAATCTAAAACTACGTTGAAAATAATGGTTGTTTAAGGCAGGGTATTCTACTGACACTACTTCAGAGTTACATATAACTGCCATCAGCTGCTCATGATGTCCCGTAGTGTCTCTACAGCCATGTCCCACAATGCATCACCAACTAATGACGCACGCGTGATGATGCTGGGGTACAGGAACCGGAAATCGCTCTGTGTACGCCTTCATCGAATGTATTTGTTTATATTCCCACAATCATTTTCATCTACTGATTGCTACTGATTGCTACTTTTGTATCTCTTCTCCTATGTGCAATATCAATTAATAACAGAGCCTGAGAATTATTTTTCAATCAATGTGAAATAGCCTATTTACTTGTAAATATTTATCTTTCTCGATGACAACATTACATCTTTATCATCACTATACTTAATGCATTCAAGGTTTCTTCACTTTATACTCTCTGATGTAATATTAATTTGCCAATTTCGCTGAGTTCAGGAACATCACCTTGTTTAACCAATATTGAAACTTAGCTTTAATATCTTAACTTGTATCGTATTTTATCTCTATAAACATCTAAATGTTATCCCACCTACGTATCACTGTTGAAATAAACCTGTAAATTGTTAATTATCAAATTTCTATTTCATGTAAAACGAATGAAAATTTGATATCATCAATGAAACTGTAAATCGTATTTAAATATACACAATATTTGTTAAGTGTTCTATATATTCTAATGTGTTATCAATGCAATGTTATGACATGTACGTTTTACTCTGTAAATTGAACAATTTCAGCTTTTAGCTGCATGTCCGATGATTTTTTTATCTCAATAAACCAATACAATACAATACAATTCCATTCAACCCTTTTACGGTAAAGGCCGCCGTTCTAATATGCGCGTAAACATTGCGTCATCAATGTTTTCAGATGTGCATGTATTGTTGCGTGACTGCCTGCGCTGTGCGCTCACATCATATTTTCATGGGCGCTATCGTAATTTACGCGTAAACCACTGACCTCTAGAGTCAGTGGTTTGTTTAATCGTAAATTAAAACGGCGCCCATGCCTGCGCATGCGCACTGTTGTAACCGTAAACTGGTGTATTGAAAATACATTACAGCAGTGGTAGCAATGTCGTTAAAATACCCTGCATCTAAATGGCATTATATTCTGTTACCTGTGTTAGCGCCTGTAACAACGACCACCTTGCCATCGAGATCGACCTCTGGGAGACACGGTTGACTAGGCTGTGACCCCATGCTAACCTTTGACACAATGTTCGTGGTATGAAGAAGATGTTATCCAAAAATATG
This sequence comes from Strongylocentrotus droebachiensis, assembly GCA_035222895.1. Lineage (NCBI taxonomy): Eukaryota > Metazoa > Echinodermata > Echinoidea > Camarodonta > Strongylocentrotidae > Strongylocentrotus > Strongylocentrotus droebachiensis. Next base: position 11,596 of record JAVYIG010004316.1, on the reverse strand, counting down.
ATACTAATACACAATTCAACGACATATTCAAATTTTGAATTGATATATATTTCCATACATGTTGCAATGTTATGTTCGTCTTTCGGATGGTGACGTTAAAAGTCGATCCCAGACGTAAGTAATCATATGTGATTGATACACGTCTGTAAAAAAAAAACAATTACACACACACATATGTTATGTTATATTTACATGTTGATATGATATCTTAATAGCTTGGTGAATACTTAAAAAGCGCTTCAGTAATAAATAAATATAAGTTTCATTCGCCAACAAAAAAAAGAAGAATACGGTCAGGTCTGCCCCTAATTTAATCACACTTTTATTCTGTTGGAAAAAAGAATAGATACTTTACTAATAACGTGAGAAATATCCGGTTACTATCGATAGAGTACCGATATATTCGCTTGTCGTCCAAATGATTTTTTTATTTTTTTTTTATTTAGGTTTTATTTCCACATTAACTGCATATGAAAAGAATTTACAAAGTAAGGCATACACAAGGTAACAAAACATGTACATAATGTTCGATAGATACAACAGTAATAAAAAACGATTTAATGGCAAGTCATTAAATACAAATGATGCTTAATTTCCAAATTATTGGTTGTAAACAAAAGCAAGCGCATGAGGTTCACCGCGAAGTCATTCAAGCAACGGGCTGGAGCAGGACAAATTCAGTGTTTGGGACAGCTGTGATCACCACAACTTAGTTAGCACAGAACTATTTGGAAACACAGCAACCTTGACAACTTGGCCAGTATGACGTCACACTTCGTTACTCTATACCAAAACCTAGAAGACACTATGAACATGACGGACAAAGAAAGAGGACAAAATATACAGTTCCCCAGGTAAACAAAGGAACATCACTTCACTGCTATTATGTAAAAATGTGTAGAACAGGTGTCACATGCATATTCACCTGTTCTACACATGTTTACATAATAGCAGTGAAGGGATGTTCCTTTGTCTACCTGAGGAACTGTATATTTTGTCCTCTTTCTTTGTCCGTCATGTTCATAGTGAGAGGTCCAGACAGAAGAGGGCGCTTTAGCAACGCGACGGAAGGCAAAGACGACGGGAGAAATCACTCAACCGAGATCGTCCTGTACTATGCTCCCGTCTTCATCTATAACCTGTATATAGTGCTTTTACAAACAAGACGGAATGAAAAGACGAGGGTAACCGAGCAAAATAATCAATCTGCGCATGTGCGAACCAGAATTTTCTCCGTCTTGGTGATTTTCACGACCGTTCTCAGCCATAATAGGGACTTTTAGATTCTGCACGACGAGAACGTGGACTGCCCTTTAAGGCAATGTGAAGTCACAGCCAGTGCCTTAAAAGGACGTCACATTGCCTTAAAAGGGCAGTCCACGTTCTCGTTGTGCAGAATCTAAAAGTCCCTAATAGCGTTCATTCCCTAAACTCGACGGAAGAGTTGTACCGCAGTACAATAGACCATTTTCTTAATGCAACCAAATTTAATGCATAAGTCTTTGTGAAGTGCCTCAATACAAATTATGTCATTCACCTGATAAGAATAATAGTATTTCAAAATTCAATAGACAGATTAGATTTCAGTTGAGTGAATTCTACCGTCCTCTTTGCCTTCTGTCGGGTTGCAAAAGCGCCCTAGTATTGTGTACATGTACGGTGGTGCGTGGCTGCGTGGGTAAGGTTTAACAAATAGTAAATGAAAATGCTTATAGCTTCGGTTAAATTAATGAATTAGAATCATATATAAGTGCATGGAGAGAAGTTAAAGTTCTTAAATGTGCATTTTACAACTATTATACAAACAAAATGGGATTATAGTGGCGTATGTGTAGGACAATGTACAAACTTGGATGGGGTTGAAGAAATTTTGGCCCGTGAAAAGAGATAAACTTAGATTTAAGAAATACAAATGAACTTATACATAGGATTATGGCATATTTTACAGATTAATTAGACACATACTTAACACATTAAGTAGTACAATGATAAATACATTGATTTTGATTGGCACAACACTTAACACATGAATTATTTGCATAATTAACATACTAATTAGTACAACAATTTGCACATTGATTTCGATTAGCGACATAAAGTTAACCTATACTTTGAAAGTTTTTAGTTTTATGTGATGAACGTAAAGCCATTGTAATGACGAAATAATGTAATGAAATTAATCAAGGATACTAATTGTTCCAATTATTCTTATCCTGATATATATTTATTATCTCATAATTGTGAATTATTATTCTGTTCTTTACTCTTAATTTTCCAGGATTCAGACTGTGGGGGTGACATGCTTTCGAGTAATATCAATTTGAGTTGCTTTTGTCACCCCTGACCAGCAGATTGTATCCTTCTCTCTCTCTCTCCTCTCCACTTTCCTAAAGCTGTTTGCATGTATAATCAAATGTATATGTATTATCTGATTGTTATACTCATTGTAGGTTTTCCGATCGGTCAAATAAATAATAATAATAATATACTGTAATAACCAACATGAATAACACAGAACAAAATAAATAATACTCACCTCTGGGTGTGATGTCGATGGCGTTGTTTTCCCTTTTTCTCACCTTCTAGGGACATATATTTATCCAATCAATGCTATCAACATGTGTAAAATACGAGAGAACACGTCCCCGTTTCGAAATCCTATCATGCATATAAGGCAGAGGCCGTTTCTCGAAACCGTCATAAGTCCAACTTCTTGGACATCCCATTGCAACGTACGTTATCAAGTTAACACGTGTTTCTATGGGATGTCCACGGATCTAGAATTATGACGGTTTCGAGAAACTGGCCCCATGAATTTTTCTAGTAATACGGTGAGATCGCGATATGATGTATATGATTTGTCGCACAAAGGCGAAGGGGCGCAACTACAGAAATTGAAATAGCAAGGCAATAATAACTATTTATCTCTATGCCCTGTCGATTTGACCTATGCCGAAATACTTTGATACCATATAAACCTTTATGCAGGCCTATTCTTTCATAACAATGATAGTACAGTGAAAACTCGTTATACCGAGGTCCTTCGGACTAAGGAACTTACCTTGTTTATATCAGGGTTAAAAAAACAATAGAATATAAAGAGTTGACACCAGCAAAACCTCCTAGTGAGTACAGATACCTTGTTATAACAGGGTTCTTTATACTGAGGTTCTACTGTAATCATTTTGTTTACCCAGGGAAGCCTCATCAGCATCAGTACTATTCGTCTTGAGGGCACTATAAATAGTATTACCCTAGCCATTTCCAGATACCCATTTACACCTGGGTGGTGAGTGGCTAATGTGCATTGATTTCTTGCCAAAAGACGGTAGTGCCGGGCTGAGATTCAAACCTAATAAAGAGGCAATCAACGTCTATCAAGTTGCTGCAGGTGAAAAGGACTCCTTCGAGTTCGCAGAATATTCTATCTTATGTAAATCATTTCGCTTGCAACTAATTAATATCTATAGACCATCCTATTCCGAATCACATCCAGTAACGGTTGCTGATTGTATTTAAAGCACTTCTTGGTCAAGCTCCAACTTATATAAAATAACTGTTAAATTTCAAGCTCAATCAACACAATCGGAACTTGCGCAGTTCCCGAGATGCTTTGTATTTGCAGATCCCATCTATCAAAACAAAAATAACGCTAGATGATCGAGCATTTGCTTGTGCAGCCCCAAAACTCTGGAATAACTTACCATTACAAGTCAGGAGAACACCATCTGTAAATATCTTTAAATCAGAACTTAAAGCACATCTTTCAATTAACTGTAAATCTAAGCATATCAGGAGCTCTTGTATATAGCGCAGTAGAATATATACTTAATGTTGGATAGTTTCTGCGCTCTATAAATGTATTATTATTATCATTAATATATGTGCACCCTTTTGGAAAACAGCACCTCGTCCCGATAAAGGTGTTCCATTCCTCTTGTGTTTAAACAAAATGAGGGGGTAGCAATGAGAACTGCGATACGGCTACGTATCATTTTATTATTATTCTCCCATTTTTATTTCTCACAATTGTGTATTCATTTCTAAGAGAGAAGCCAAAGTTGTGTATGCCTTTTTTAAAGTTTCTTTCATTGCATTTACCGTATGCAGAAACCCGTCAAATCGATCTATAGAACAATTTTTTTTTAATTCGACATAATATTCATTTGACCCCTAACGCAATAGTTGTCAATGAAAGGTTTATTGTATCGTGGCCGTATTTATCTCTCCCTAGCTATGCCTCTTTATATATCTCTATCGCTCTATCTCTCTCTCTGTCTCTCTCTATTTAACCCGCTCTGTATCTCTATCAGCGTGTCCACACACAAAACAATTTATCCCGAAACTCTATAACGAAACGTCGTATAAAGAATCACAGTATAAATTTCAGAGTGTCCACACACAAGAAACGTTGTATAAATAATCATCATATAAATTCAAGGATGTCCATAAACAGAAGAGAGTAATCCAGAAACTCTACAGTCTGGTCTCCTTTCGCTCGAGGTCACGTTAAGCCCCGCCCAGTTAGTTACACTAGTTACACTCCCCCTGTCCACACACAACATTTCCGTGATTAGGCGTGATTCTTTATTGAGTTTCAGTTCGAAACGATGCCCAAACCTGCGTTTCGTTAGACTAGTTTCGTTATACGACGTATCGTTAGTGAGCGTCCACACCTACAATTTTCCTCGTAAAACTATCGCGAAACGGTATCACTATCGCGAAACGGTATAGCTAATCATGACTAATCACGGAAAATGTTGTGTGTGGACAGGGGGTATATCTATCTTTTTTCTCTGTCTAGCCCCCTCTCTCTCTATATATATATATATAAATATGTCTTTCTCTCTACGTTTATTTCTCTCCTTCTCTCTCTCTCTCTCTCTCTCTCTCTATATATATATATATAAATATGTCTTTCTCTCTATTTATATATATATATATATGTATATCTCTCTCTCTCTTCTAAATCTTTTTGTAATATTTGTGACCCAATGACCTAGTGATTACAAATAAATGAGCATAGACAGATTAGGAAATCAAGGTTAGAAGCCCAGCCACCGTTTGTGTAGTCCCATATACATCTTTCTGGGTAGAGTGCGTGTTACTTTACCAAGACTGGGCCAAATTTATTTTGATTTTGATGACTCCATAACCTTGCAGTACACACCAATACTTACATGCTACATGAGCAACGTTTTTTGATCCATTCCACACATTTTCTTTCACAATGCAATCGGATGACCAGAACTCACCTGTATCTTTAAGATTGAAATATATTAGAGCAAATTTGTATCTGCCTCAGCCAACCTTTTCAATCCCTGATCAATCCATGTGCATGCTTAATGAACGTGAAAGGGCAATTCATCCCTTCTAACAGGGACTTTTAGATTTGCACAACGACAACGTGGATTGCCACGATCGACGTCCTTTTAATGCACTGCCTTGAATGGACGTCACACGTATCAGTCCACGCGAATCTAAAAGTCCCTAACAACTCCATTAGTGTGAACGCATGAGAATAAGATCAACAGAATGGTGAAAGTTTGAAATAAAACGGACCATAAATAAGAAAGTTATGAATGTTTGAAATGGGAGATCAATAAGTCGATGCGAATCTCAAATTGGCAGTTTGGTCAGTGGACTATAAAGACGTAGTCGCGGATAATTCTCCCGCTTGTCGTTTGTCTGATTAAAAGATATAATTAATATGCCTATCTGTTTTTTCCTAATTTCGTTCTCCTTTGTTGTGATACTCCAAATATATCGTCGAAAGAGCCACCTGGGTCATATATTTTTGAAAATTGAATTTTTACTAATTTTTGTTGTTGGAACGAATGGGGAAAGGTGTACGTCACATCATCACAAAGGCATTACCGATTCAGCAACTTTGAAGAGCCCATACCAATAGTGATTGTGATTGTCTGAAATTCATGTCTTTCTATTTTTTTCGATTTCATCCAAACTTTCATCAGTCTACTTTTCTGATTTTCTGCTTTCCTCAAGTGTAGTTTGCTACTAAGGTAAGGTTTCCTTTTCAAAAATCCTAATTAAAAAGGCAGAAACGATTCCACGAAAACAAAATTATTGACAATCATGACATGAGTCAATTCCTCATTTCTACTTTTATCTTGGTTTATATATATGTATATATTTACAGAGTGATTGCATTATTACTGAGTTATACTCGCACACTAAAGAAGATAGTACTAGTTTGATCCAGACAAGTTATATTTGTCATTAAAAGATTTATTAAATTGTTACAGATCATTTTTACTTCCATATAATCTCTCTTTTGCAAACAATCAAAACAATTTTTTTTAGAAAAAAAGGAATTTCAAATTATCTTAAAAAGGATAATTTTGTACTTCATGGTGTTTTAAATACATTTTTTAATTACGCAAAATTCATCTAACCTGAAAGGCATAATTATGTTATCTTAGACATTTGCTGTTATTATAAATAATGTATAAACCGAATTTGTTAACGTTTTCTTATTTTTGGTTAACACAAATGCTATGATACTTACTACAGTATCATTATGTATATCATTACCAATACAATAACAATTTCGATTTTTTTTTTTTTTTTTTGGGGGGGGGGTATAATTCTTGGGAATTATACATGTATGCATCTATACATTAATAAACTATTGTCAATAAAGTTGAAAAAGATATAGTTTATTTCGTCTCGAAATTTGTTGATTAATCTAAAAGAGTCTTAGAAATGGATCAAGAGGATATAACTTTTATCGTTCAGAAATAAATCACATTGCCACAATCATTTACTTGAATTTGATAAGAGCAACTTATACCACTACTGTAAACCCATACAAATGCTTCCTTAGCAGTCAGGTAACATTAGAATAATCAACAAATTATCTCAGGGATTCGTGTAACATAGGGCCGCTTATCGACAATGTTTATCAAGTCATCACAAAGACTTTTAGAGAATTTATTGCACAGGCATTATTTCACCTTTAAAAAAATATAAACAATTATCCGAAGGGTCCAGGGAGGCGTTTGACAGAAATTTTCATCAGTGACCAATGACAGTTTTTGTTATAAGCTACTGAAATCCTTGCTTCTGATTGGTATCAGCAGATTTGTCACTGATTTTTGTCATTCGTAATTGAAAAGAGAATTTATTGCACAGGCATTATTTCACCTTTAAAAAATATAAAAAATTGTCTGAAGGGTCCAGGGGGGCGTTTGACAGAACTTTTCATCAGTGACCAATGACAGTTTTTGTTATAAGCTACTGAAATCCTTGCTTCTGATTGGTTATCAGCAGATTTGTCACTGATTTTTGTCATTTGTAATTGAAAAGAGGATTTATTGCACAGGCATTATTTCACCTTTAAAAAATATATAAAAATTGTCCGAAGGGTCCAGGGAGGCGTTTGACAGAACTTTTCATCAGTGAACAATGACAGTTTTTGTTATAAGCTACTGAAATCCTTGCTTCTAATTGGTTATCAGCAGATTTGTCACTGATTTTTGTCATTTGTCATTGAATAAAGGCCTTGTGAAACGGGTCCCAGGTTACTTATGCTGATGCGAGTTCCTTCATGACATCCTCTGTGATGTGATCCTTCAGGCATTCCAAGGAATATTTCCACAGAATCTCCTGCTTTTCCTTGTTACTGAAAAAAAGGAAATTAATTAAGTTATGGCAGATAGGGCATACTTTCTTTAAATGTCGTGTAAAAGGCGGGTTGATATTTACTTTGATATTGTTTAAGGGCATTACCTAGTATTTATACTTTTGTATTTATACTTTTTAATACCTCTACTTCATTATATTGTATCATTTTGTACACTTTTAGTGCACGTTTTGGGGGAATAAATTTCAAATTAAAACAATTATTATTAACTTATATGAAGTGAAAATGTTATCGTCTGTAGATTTCTCGACGCACACGTATGTGCACGTATTCGCTTGCACGCGTAAGGATCGAACATAGGTTCTACTGCTGTTCCTTGAGGTAGGTCTTTACGTGGTTCCCACTAACCATTAATGTCAAGAGTAGAATTCAGGATTACCTTTAATATTTTGTTATGATTTACCATTTCAATTCATTGCTACAATTATTTTTTTCAGTCGACTGGCCCCTTTTAACAGAAATTTGGAAAATATGAAAACCAATTTTGTGAGCTTTCCCATTCTGTCACAAGTCAGTTTAGAAGAATATGAAAGAGGAAATAGGTCTTTACCCTGATATGGGGATTGATCTTCAAACGCCTTCAGTTTTGAAGTATGACCAACATTATCTGTATAGAGAGCTGGACCCATACTGCGTGCCACATGTGTATGAAGTCCAATATACACATTTCTGAGTATGTGACCACCCTTTAGCAAGAAATAGTCAATTTCCTATCAAATGTAATGGTTCCAAAACAACACAGAGCCACACTGTTTCTGAAGGACTACATGAATCAAAGTTTTCCAACTGCTTTCACAATGTAATTACAAGGTGGCAAGCCAACGCTATATTTGGTAAATTTTGTGTCCCTTACGTCACCAAGTATTGTATAGCTCTGAGCATAATAATGACATAAAATGTGTCTTTTCATTCCATCTTTGGACTGATAAAAACCTCTCAATACAATCATGAGATATTTACTAAAATCTTAGATGCAGTTTGTGATGTACGGGAGAAAAGCTTAGACTTGTCCAACACCAGAACTCAGTATTACCTTTAACAGTTGGGTTAAAGCCTAAAATCGAGGGCAATGCAGACGACTTACTTCGACTCATCGGGTCGTCGCGTCGGGTCAGATGGTCGCGTTATCTGACCTTTGGTGAAAATGTGCCCCTTTTTCACGAAATGTCGGGAGGTAGTGTTTTTGAAATAAACCCTGGTCTACAAATGGTGTGGTTCAATTTACAGGACAATTTGTGAAAACCCTACAACAAATCTATGAAATATCGTGTAACGCAACCACCCGACCGGACGTGGTGACCCGATGATTCGAAGTAAGCCATGCAAACGACATGTATGTTATACCTTGCCATAGAATTAACACTGCTGGGCTTTGAGCTGTCAAAGAAGAGCGCAGTCTTATCGTCGTAGGCTGGGTTAGCGGCGGCATGGAGAGATGTCAATGCACCGTCGAATGGATTCCGCAACAGTTCTTCATTAATCACGAAGAAATACTACATGTTAGTGATGTATTAAGTATCAACAACGTGGTAGTTTAACAAATGTAATTTGGGAAAATGAAATTGACATTAATTATGTTTGGGGGTAATTGAAAACAATGACAGAAGGAAATATAATGTACTTTTTCCTGGTTTCTTCATGAATGCAAAGTTAGTTTCAACTGCGGTATATATTTATCATATTCCATGTTGCCAATAATATAATAGCAATGAGAAAAGCCTAAACTCAATTACAAAAGGAAACTAATTGACCACTTTGAATGAAAAAGGAATGGTTTATTTCCAAAGTATAATCAGAGTAAATTAAATGTTCAACTATTCTACTCATGATGTTGCAAGTAAAAAGAAAAGTGAAAGGACTTTTCGTTAATTTCCATCTCACTTTAATTAGTTTGAAGAAGAAAACATCTAATACTTACTCCTTCCCACGCTGGAGAAAACTTTCACGTACGCCGGTTTCTGCTGCCCGTCACGCGATGCAAGCTCTGTGTTGACGACACCGGGGTGCAGCGAAAACACGTTGACCCCTGACCCTTCTAACCGTTGAGCCAATGAGAACATGTGCATGACCTATGGGCGTAATATTACAAACATGTATACATTCAACAACTAAATTGTAAATTTGTTTTTTGTGCATTTTGTACCCAAAGAATGGAAGGTGGATGTGTTGCATTAGGACCTTTGTTGAATGCGTTTAGATGTAAGCTTTAAGACGTCAAATTCTTAAAGTGTGGATTCATAGAAAATCATAAATATGGCTAATAGCGTATTACTAGAAACTGGTAAGCTAACAGATGGCCATCATACAAGTTTAAGGTCAACTACATATCGGGTAGTTTATACAAAAATACAAAGAAAACAACCTCCATAGCATCTGGGATATGCGAGACTCGCCGGAAAAATAACGATGATTTAATGCCGTCACAGTATGAACCAACTCTGCCCAAGCAGACGATCCCATAAAGAATGAACAACATTGCAATGCTTTTATTTCTCGCACAGTATGAACCAACTCTGCCCAAGCAGACGATCCCATAAAGAATGAACAAAATTGCAATGCTTTTATTTCTCAATTAAAATGAGTTTAGTGTATATAAATGAGATGGAATTTTACACCATTCAAAAAGGGATATGACCCCCATTCTGATAACTAAATTATTTTGTTTGTAAATACACACGATAGGGGTTAATGAACAATCAAAGAAACCACACTTTCAAGTTAAAAAACTTCCGGAATGATAGCATTGACGTCATTTGTTCCCTCTTGAAACGCCGAACTTGCCGCGGTGTATGCAGCTGAAAATACAATGGCGTCTTATTTTGTTTACAAGCGACGAATTCCCTTTTTATATCCTCGCATTTTTCATCAAAATAATACCATGCACGGGGCTTAGAGTGAGGCAATAGATTAAACATTTCGCCTGAGGGTATTGAAGTAAGAGAAATTACTGAGGAAAAGATGACAAAACAGGCACTAAAATTGTGTGAGTGTCATGGGACATCGTCTGCTTGTGCACATCATGTTCAACATGTGACGTCATATCTCAGCAGCGACCGGGGAGCTTTTCAGGTACTATGTCGGGGCTGTATTTAAGCGTTTTGTAATTGTTAATAATCATTACTTCGAATGTTTCCAAGCACTGGCTTTTGATAACCTTGACCAATCAAAGTGTCACCTAATTTGCAATAATGACATTAGCTTTTTTAAATCAATGAACCTTCTCTTTAATAAACACGAATCGGGACAAATACAATTTTCACATAATTAACAAATTACAGAACTTGGTAGGGGTATGAATAATTTAGTTGTTCACTGTAGCCAATCAGAGCCAATGTAGAGCGTTAACACACCCTCCCGGCTCTTAACAGAAGGATATTCATGAGACATGTTTTGCTCTTTACAAAATGATATTGTTATCTTATGACGTTAGCCTCATGGGTTGAAATACTGGGCCTCGTTTCATGAAACCGTCATAAGTACAAGTTTGCCGAGATCCGTGTGAATTGCGGATGTTATTATTAACATGTTTCAAAGGAATTTCGGTACACTTTCGTGAAACGGTGCCCCGTTCTTCTTCGATCACATTTTTATCATTGAAAACGCAGCTGAAGGGTACATTTTTAACCTATGTCGCATATGTCAGGGGCCCGTTTCATAAAACTTGTTATCTATAACAACTGCTAAATTTCTATGACAGATTTGCTCTCAGCCAATAAGGTGCCATGATTTCAGTACCTTATAACAGTAGCTTGTAACTTGTTATGGATATCAAGTTTTATGAAACAGGGGCCAGGTTTTGCAGGTCTCATGCACTGAAGGTAGCAGATTGGTACATCACGGAGGAAGCATTTTTGTCGTATTATAAAAGTCAACTCCTACTTGTATTATGAATTGATATATTATGTGAAAAGGCACATTCATGACGGAAAT